>SKCR01023245.1:0-50138 GCA_019454045.1 Zanthoxylum bungeanum | reverse complement strand
TCAATCAATCAAATTAATTAATCTTGATAATTAGTGATCATCCAATGTTCAAACAAAGATTTGATTTTGTTCGAGTCAAACTCGTATTGCGAACACGTACTCAAGTACGATTTCTACGAATTAAATTAAATTACATAATTAAATCCAATTTAATACGCATTTAATTCTAATTCATTATTAATTCCAAATTAAATATTACACTTTATAAAATAAACCTTTACGACTTAAATTCCAAATTAATCGTTACGGGTCTCAAAGCCCGATTAATATCCAATATTAATTTAATTAAAGTCCAGTGGGCTTTTAATTAATTTCTTGAGGCGTGGACTTTTGGTCAACTCGGGTCAAACCCGCAACCAAAGTTCAATCCGGGAGTTACCCCATAAGCCTTTAAATTAATTTTGGCCCATTAGGCCCAATTAAACTTTAAAGGTTCATTAGTCGCATTTGGGCCTTTTGGAAGCGGTTTTGGGCCTAATTGGATCCAACCAATTTTGGCCTAAGCCAACTTTGTACAACAAAGTCCAATAAACCCAATAACAACTTAAAGAGGCCCAAATCCAATTTTAAGCCCAATAATTTAATTTCAAAATTCAAATTTTCCAATTAAATTACCTAAAGTGTATAGCATTATTAATTACCCAAATCAAAGTTTCCAAAACACTAAATTTGTCAATTAATCATGCTTATCATCAACTAATCATATCCAACATAATTTGATCAAAATCAAACCCAATTAATATATGCTAAAGTCTCGGCCATAAGGGGAAAAAATGCCCAAATCAAATTCAATCCAATGAACCCAATCAAACATAAATTCAACATCACCAAATGATTTCTAAGTCATCCAATGAACAAAAAATCAAAAATCCAAGACATTAGGGCACTTGCCAAATTCGGCCATCACAAGCAAATGGGGAAAATTGTTCCAAACACTTTTTCATCAAATTGATCTAATCAATTATCAATTAAACAACATTCAAGCATTCTAAATCATCCAATTTCATTAAACATGCTCAAATCAAGTTTACCCAAATTTTTCATGCCCAAAATTTGGGGAAAAATGGATCCAACCAAATTTCATGAGAATTGATTATGCACAACATCAATTCAACCTCATTCAAGCATACTAAACAATTTAATCATTAGATGCTCAAATTGAGTTTACCCAAATTAAAGTTTTGGCCAACATTAAGCAAATTGGGGAAAATCAATCCAATTAATTTTTTTATCAAATTGATTACATATAACTCTAATTTATTCATATACAAGCATTCTTAAACAAACAATTTGTTAAAATCATGCTTAAATCAAAAAGCCCCAAATTTTGCTCAAGAACCCTAATTCGTTTTATGCAACCAATAGCTCAAGATACCATTGTTGAGTTTCAATCAAGTCCCAAGATCATCAATCATGCATAAAAACGAGTATGAACACATCAAAGGAGTAAGCGGAAACATAACTCACATTGAACGGTTTGAGATGCAACGAAGAAGATGCGTTTTCTGCCTCCCTCATGCTCGGTCAGTGGCGTCCTTATGCAGTGGGCTGCTCTGTTTCACTGGTTTTTGTCTCCTCCATGGTCGGCCATGATGATCACCATGGAAGTTCCAAGCTCCAAGCTTCAAAAATTGATTCCAAGCTCATAATTTCGTTTCCCTATCACCTATGTATCACTCATGGTGTGCTAGCACTAAGTCTTCTTCCTTGCTTCCCCTTGATTCGGTCAAACCAGAAACATTGTGAAGAAATCGGCTTGAAGCCGTGAGAAGAGAGAAAGAAAAGAGAGGGAAAAAGAAGGAGAAGGGTTTTCACGTGAAACCGTGAATGGGAGAGAGAAAAAGGTAAAATGGTTTTTACTTATATATTTATTTTATTTTCCAAAAATAAAATCAAATACAAAAGCTTTACATTTTTCCAAAAACAAAAGTCAAAAATCAAAAGAGCATTAATGCCTTTTCAACATCTATCACAATTCACATCAAGTCACTTTAATAAAGTGACAACATGTCATATCACATCACTCAAGTGACAAGTGATTTGACGATTGATGCGAGTAGTGATTTGACGCTTGATGTGACTTGCGTGCCGCGTTCGAATTCGAAATACGAATGCGCTCGCAATCACTCTCGGGCTCGGGTTCGCTAATTCCAAATTAACGAATTTTCCGTCGCGTCGTTATTAAATGATTACGCCTAGTGAAATCACTATTCACGTCGCTAACGAATTAATTCTAAATTAATTCGTTCGCCCGAATTAAAATCCAATTTTAATTCCGCGTCGAAATCCAATTTCTTATAATATATCGAATATATTGCTTTATCGATTAATTCCAAATTAATCGTTCTCTCTCTTTAATTAATATTTTATCCCATATAAAATATCTCTGTGATTAATCCCAGAATAATTTTCTCTCTCTTCTAATTAATCTCAGATTAATTAAGTGCGAGTTATACGTCATCGGTGAATCTTCAGGAAGCGACCCATGAGATCTCCGGAATGTTGGCAGTAAATACGGTTGTCGGACTATCCGAACACGTAAGTACCTCGTACTACGTTTATACCGATTTACAAGACAAGGTTGGCTTCTAGCAAAGCGCCATGCCTACCCAATTCTCCAGAAATATTCTTACAGGAATAATAGATCTGTATCAAGCGTAGTATATCGTAGTATTGTGTATATCGGCCCAGTATCGGATAGTCACGTGCTAGGGCTGGGGCTGGATAAGTGTCTGCCCCGTCCGAAACACATGTCGGATGTCTGGTAACTAGTCTATATAATCGGATATACATGACCTTGTCATAATATCCCGATGGCCGGCCAGCACTTAAGAGCACTAATACCGTATCCTGCGTGACATCATCTCCACTATGACTTAAGTGATACTTCCGTCTCGACATCACACCCAATACACTACGACTCTCTGATAAACCCAGAAGCGGCGTACGCAGAACCGGTTAAAGCCATGTACCACCAAGACTAAAGTCTACCGATTATCGCAAGTATTAGCGATGCAAGTTCAGGTTAAGACTATACACACCTACCTTGATTTCGGCCTCCCATAGACACATAGTCATAATACCAATGGGATTCCAAGGGGTCTATCCAGAGCGAAGCTGTTTCTTGTACCATCGGTGAAACACAACCTCCTATCGCACTTGCATAAGTATCCAATACTTAAATATATGAGAATTATGCCGTTGTGCCCTCACAACGCGCACAAGTGCAATACTAGCCTATTCCGCATTATCGATGTCCTGTCTCGATAATACTCCAACTAGGGATATTTAATGATTAATCCTTCGTGGACTGATACTGTCTCATATCATTCTCAATCTAGGAACTAATCATATGGACCTCTCTTCATTTATATATTTATGGTGATCTAATCACAAATGATGAGAGTGCAATTTCCTTGTCACATAGTTAATTTGTACAACAATGTCGTGATCTGTACAAATAGTGACGCTATGGGTCATATTATCCAACAACACCAAATTATGTACATTTTAAATGTACAATTTCTCAGAGAGTGTTAACAACTCCAAATCTATCCCAGTAGATCTTTATTCCTAGAATAAAGGTTGTTACTCCCAAGAATTCTACGGAGAATTTCTATGAATGCCAAGCTTTCACCGACTACTTTATGGGAATATCTTTTCAGTGCTCTCCCACTAACCTCCTTATATACACAAGAATATTTTCATTTTGAATCAAACCATACACCATTATGATTATATCAAAGCGATAATTCCAAGAACTTATGGTTGCTCCAGCAAGCATTATCCAATGGATTTACCATGGTTATATACATGGAATCCATTTCGGATTCATGGCACTTTGCCAAATAATAGGGAGTCGATACCTTGTATCACTACCTCAAAACGTAGTCGGTTGGTATACCTCCATAAGATTGACATCTTCATGAGGTGAGATCAGAAACCCATATCCCAGGTTGTTTTTTGACTCTCTCCGATCTACGCGGTTCTTGTGTATTCTAAGATTAATGGTATAGTTTCATCCTTGATGAAACGTTTGTGTTCCATTAAGGACTTTGTGCCTTGAACAGTATCACTGATTTTCATCGAGTATCACTATCCTCCCACTGACCACTGCATATCGTATTCCTTTAATGAAAATCGCATGGTGAGCAACAATCTCATTGTTCTCTTAGTGAGTTGTATAAATACTGTACTTATTGTATCCCTTGGATAACTTACAATTGGCACTTATCCTATTTTGGGTTTTAGTTTGGTATCATCCAAACATATGCCTAGCATTCCCAAATATTCAGGAATGTGAAACCCAATTTCCTTTCCTGTTCATATCTAATATATTATCTGTCAAACAGATTATTATGGAACCTTATTCAAAATAAGTTCTTGCACTATTTAAAGCTTATCCGTTGAAGGAAATGGTAGCTCAGAGCGACTCGTGATTAACCTTATCATGTCTAACAAAATTCGGTTAATCATTCGGACACACCATCAAACTGACGTGTCCCGGGAGGAGTCCTCATTTGAAAGAATACCATACTCTTTCATGTACATATGAAACTTACTGCTTAAGTATTTTCCATTACGGTTTTACCGTGATGGTATAATACTATAGCCGATCTGTTTGTCTATTTCGTGTCGAAACTTTGAAAGTTTCTGATTTGTGTTCTTCAAAGAAACACATAACCAAAACGTGATGCCACATCCGTTAAGGTCACGAAATATTCATATTCACATCTAGCCTAGCTAGATATGGGCCCACTTTCTTCACAATGAATAGGGCTAACAGATCGATGGCACTTTCACTATTACCAAGTAATAGTGTTTTAGGTATTTTACCTAATAAACTAGATTCGTAGACTTTATTTGAATAGTCAAATCAGTCCTAGTACCCACTCTTCAAAAGTGTGGATATATGAGTCTTGTTTAATTCTGTCATAGACAATAATGCCACAAATAAGTCTCTACTTGATCAAATCAATTTGAGCTATTTATTTGTCATTTTATATGTTTGAGATTTTTATATCAAAATATAAATCTGTTATTTACATCTAATGTATTTATCTCATTATCATCTTTATATAATGAAACACTTAGTGTTCTAGATAGGATATAAAGGCTTATCCACAATGGATTAAACACAGATATATAGATAATGTCTCTAGTCAAACTAGTTACATTATAACAGTTCCTAATTTAAGTACACACCCGAAGGGTAGTTCCTAAACTTAGGTATCTACGGTCGAAACAGCGACTTTTGTCCCGTTTCCGATTCGCAGATTAATCTCAGCTTTGAAGTCAGTATCCCGCTCATAGCAGATTTTGAACATCAATATATATATTTTATGTACCACACTAAGTATTTAAAATCTAATTTCAATACTAGTTATAGACATAACTTTGACAAACATTTTTAAAGTCAGAGCCTTGCCTTTCTTTAATTCCTTCGTGTCTGTCATGTCCAAATGGTAGTCACTTTGGGATATGTCAATTATCATTTTCAATATTTCAGGAACCTTAGGCCAAGCCTTGGGTTTTTAGAATATCGAAACGATGTGCACTTCGTGCTACATGCCCAATTGCAAACTTTGACTTTATCTCCTTAAGAATAGTCATTAATTCTCCAAGAATTATTTATTGCAATTTAAATACTTCTTAAATCTAAAATTAGATTTATGACAAGTATATTAAATTAAGCACTAAAGTCATCATCACATAAATCTTCCAAAGATTTTATGCTCTATTGATTTTGCTTAATTTTGGGCTTAGGTATAATAAGTTATTTTATCAAATAAAGTAACCTATTATTTTTATTTCCTGGACCATCCTGAAATTATTCCCAATTTGAAAATTAAATCATTTAAAATATTTTAATCCAAGATTATATTTTAAATATCAAACTTTTCAGTTTTATCTCGATTACAAGGCCCAACTATTTAATCAACGATTAGTGGTACTATTTATTATAATCATTATAATAGTCCAACTATATAATCAAATATAATCCAAATTAATTAACCTCAATTACATTGATTACTATAATCCAATTATAAAATCAACTGTAAACTGAAATTAATTAATTCAAATATATTGATTAATATAATCCAATTATATATAATCAACTATAATACAGTCCAACTGTTTATTAAACACAATTTGAATATTAGTCCAACTAACATTTAATATTACGACGAAATAATTTGAATGAACGCGTATTGCGAATAATTGAACGAGTATTGCAAATTCAATTCTTGCCTCCCACTATTTTTCGTCGAGCCTCTAACCCTCTGTCGAGTACTCGGGAAACCGTGTTTCCTAGTGGGCTAGGATCCCGTTAAATATCACACAATCTTGACTTTGGCCAACAAATTGTATGATAATTAACTAGGTAGATCTCGAAGATCAATGGATCTCATCCAACTCCTAGATCCAGTAGGTGGACATCCAGTCCGAAACATATATCTTTATATGCCTATATATCGAATATATACCTAACCTTTTTCCTCTGAATCAACTAGGCCTTGGCTTTGGCACAACAAACCTAGTGATCCCAGTCAAGCGTGGATCCAATGACCATGGAAGCTTCGTAATCAATGTCGATGGACAAAGAAGTGGTCTTGACTTGGCCAACAAACCACAACTTGGACATGACACCAATATGGAACAAAGCCTCGTGATTCAAACACATCTTCGACGAACAAGGGCTTGACTTTGGCCAACAACCCTTGCCAATCTCGGATCTTGAGTAAGAATCACTCAATGGAAGGAAAAAAAACGCATGATATTTGATGAGGGTTTTTCGCGTGCAAATTGGCTACCAATTTAATTATCTTTGTTAAGGTCTCATCATCATACACCCTTAAACATGCATTCTAACACATAATAAAGCGAGTATAAAAAAAAATAAAATATAATGATATACGGATGGATACTTTACATTGATCCTAGATCAAATCTCTATTTTTCTCTCTCCAAAGCTAGCACATGTATTTACTTCTACCCGTTACACTACACTTCTAAAGAAACCTCATTTACATTGAGGGGAATAGGTGAGAAGAGAATACAAAGAATATAAAGGTGATCAAGCTGGACACGCAGGTCCAATTTAATAAATCAAATTTATTACAACAATTTCTAAAATTGCCCCACCCTTCTAATATCCATCCGATATACATTATTCATGCATCGCAACCATGTATTCATACAAGCATGTTATCAATCAATCTAATCAAATTAATTAATCTGATAATTAGTGATCATCCAATGTTCAAACAACGATTTGATTTTTGCTCGAGTCAAACTCATTTTGCGAATAAGTACTCAAAGTACGAACTCTCGAATTAATTAAACTACATAATTAAATCCAATTTAATACGCATTTAATTCTAATTCACTATTAATAATTCCAAATTAAATATTACACTTTAATTAATGAACCTTTACGATTTAAATTCCAAATTCAATCGTTATGGGTCTCAAAGCCCGATTAACATCTAATGTTTATTTAATTAAAGTCTAATGGACTTTTAATTAATTCTTAAGGCATGGACTTTTGGTCAACTCGGGTCAAACCAAATAACTAAAATCCAATCCGAGAGTTACCCCATAAGCCTTTAAATTAATTTTGGCCCATTAGGCCCAATTAAATAATTAAGGTCCATTAAGTCATAATTGGACTTTATGGATGCGGTTTTAGGCCCAATTGGATCCAACCAAATTGGCCTAAACCTAACTTGGTACAACCAACCCAAAAGCCCAATTACAACCTAATAGGCCCAATTTCTAAAATAAGCCCAATTAATTAACTTATAGAAACCAAAATACAAAAACACAATGAATTTCATATCCAATTGAATTCGGCCAAGCCTACTTTGATTTGGGAAAATTGTTTCCAAATCAAATTCAATCCAATCAAACTTCAATTCAACATTACCCACTTGTTTCAAGTCATCCAATGATCAAACAAACAAAAAATTCACCAAGATATTAGGTCTCAATTTTCGGCCAACATAAGCAATTTGGGGAAATTGTTCCAAACTCATTTTCAAACAATTGATCCAATCAATCCTCAATTAAACATACTTTAAGCATTCTAAATCATCCAATTTCATCAAACATGCTCAAAATCAAGTTTACCCAAATTTGTCATGCCCAAAATTTGGGCAAAAATGGATCCAACCAAATTTCATGAAATTGATCATGCACAACATCAATTCAACCTCATTCAAGCATACTATACTAAACAATTTAATCAATTGATGCTCAAATTGAGTTTACCCATTTTGTCAACTT
Organism: Zanthoxylum bungeanum; assembly: GCA_019454045.1. Lineage (NCBI taxonomy): Eukaryota > Viridiplantae > Streptophyta > Magnoliopsida > Sapindales > Rutaceae > Zanthoxylum > Zanthoxylum bungeanum. The sequence goes on along the minus strand of SKCR01023245.1, from coordinate 41,849 downwards.
TGGCCTACAAAAAAAATTGGGGATTTGTTCCAAACACAATTTCTTCAAATTGATCTAATCAATCATTAATTCCAACTCATTTAAGCATACTATAACAAACAATTTCATCAAAACATGCCCAATTCGTTTACCCCAATTTTAACCCTAACTTTTTCATGCTTGTTCAAAGCTCATGATACCATTGTTGAGTTCCTAATTAGGTCCCAAGAATCATCCAAAACAAGCATAAAATCGCATGAACACATCAAGGAATAATGGCGGAAACAAATACTCACAATGATTGGTTTGAGATGCAAAGAACACATCTTTTTCTTGCTTCATCATGCTCGATTTTCCCCATTTTGAACTGCTGTTGGGCGCATTTTTGGGCTGTGAAAATCCTCCATTTTCGGCCATTGAAGACCTCCATTAAAGCTCCAAGCTTTGATATTCCAAGCTCACAAAATCACTTCCCTATCACCTTTGTATTCCTCCATGAGTGTGCTAGCACTTAGATCTTGCTACAAGATCAAAAGCTTCTCCATTTTGTGTGTGAAAACCAGAAAATGGAGATGAAAATCGGTCACCATGACCGTGAGAAGAGAGAAGGTTTTTGGCTCAATTTTGCCTAAAACCGTATGCATTGCAAGAGAGAGAGAGAAACTTTTTCATTTTTTTTATATATATATTTACCAAGTAAATAATAAATAAAACATATATTACTTTTAATACAAAAGTCAAAAAGCAAGAAATAAATAATGTTATATTCATTTCAAGCTTTTAAAAGCTTTTCACAAACAACTCAAATCAACTATTCACATCAAATCCATCCACTTTAATAAAGTGACAACATGTCATGTCACATCACTCAAAGTGACAAGTGACTTGACGATTGATGCGACTAGCAATTTGACGCTTGATGTGACTTGCGTGCCGCACTCGAATTCGAAATGCGAATGCGCTCGCAATCACTCTCGGGCTCGGGTTCGTTAATTCCAAATTAACGAATTTTCCGTCGCGTCGTAATTAAATGATTACGCCTAGCGAATTCACTATTCACGTCGCTAACAAATTAATGCTAAATTAATTCGTTCGCCCGAATTAAAATCTAATTTCAATTCCGCGTCGAAATCTAATTTCGTTATAATATATCGAATATATTAATTTATCGATTAATTCCAAATTAATTGTTCTCTCTCTTTAACGATATTTTATCCGAGATAAAATATCTCCTTAATTAATCCCAGATTAATTTTCTCTCTCATCGAATTAATCCCAGATTAATTAAAGTGCGAGTCATACGTCATCGGTGAATCTTCAGGAAGCGACCTATGAGATCTCCGGATATGTTGGCAGTAAATACGGTCGTCGGACTATCCGAACACGTAAGTACCTCGTACTACGTTTATACCGATTTACAAGACAAGGTTGGCTTCTAGCAAAGCGCCATGCCTACCCAATTCTCCAGAAATATTCTTACAGGAATATATAGATCTGTATCAAACGTAGTATACCATGTATTGTGTATATATCGGTCCAGTATCGGATAGTCACGTGCTAGGGCTGGGGCTGGATAAGTGTCTGCCCCGTCCGAAACACATGTCGGATGTCTGGTAACATAGTCTCTATAATCGGATATTCATGACCTGGTCACAATATCCAGATTGGATGCGCATCACTCAAAGCACTAGTACCGTATCCTGCGTGACATCATCTCCACTATGACTGAAGTGATACTTTCGTCTCGACATCACACCCAATACACTACGACTCTCTGATAAACCCAGAAGTGGTGTACGCAAAACCGGTTAAAGCCCTGTACCACCAAGACCAAAGTCTATCGATTATCGTAAGTATTAGCGATTTAAGTCTCAGGTTAAGACTATACACACCTACCTTGATTTCGGCCTCCCATAGACACATAGTCATAATACCAATGGGATTCCGAGGGGTCTATCCAGAGCGAAGCTGTTTCCCGTACCATCGGTGAACACAACCTCTTATCGCACTTGCATAAGTATCCTATACTTAATATATGAGAACTATACCGTTGTGCCCTCACAACGCGCACAAGTGCAATACTAGCCTATTCCGCATTATCGATGTCCAGTCTCGATAATACTACGACTAGGGATATTTAATGATTAATCCTTCGTGGACTGATACTGTCTCATATCATTCTCAGTCCAGGAACTAATCATATGGACCTCTCTTCATTTATACATCTAAGGTGATCTAATCACAAATGATGATAGCGCAATTTCCTTGTCACATAGTTAATTTGTACAAAAACACTATGATCTGTACAAATAGTGACGCTATAGGTCATATTATCCAACAAGACGCGGCAAGCAACAAAACTTGAAAAACCCCACTGTTTTGGGCGTGAACTGTAGTGAAGAAGTTCACTGTTTTGGCTTCAAATTTGGTCCTTCGTCAAGCTCCAAGCTTCGTCGAACGAATCCCGCCTCATAGGTGAACCTCCCTAACACCTTCGCAAGTCTCGTAAGTGTGCTAGCACTTGTGTTTTTGCAACAAAACACACTCATTGCTCCCCTTAAAGCTCACGGTAGTGAGCTTTGAAGAAGAAGAAAATGAAGCCCTTTTGGGCGTGAGAAGAGAGAATAATTGAAGGAAGTGTGTAATGGTTGACTTGATAAATGAATTACCAAAATTTGCTTTATATATTTTCCAAAAATTACAAAGCATTTACCATTTAAAATATCAAATAAAATAAATGGTTATGGCTTTCTCAACCACCAACACTATTCCAATACAACTTACATTAAACTATTCATTTTACTTTAATAAGTGATGTGTGTCTTTCAATCAATCAATCACATCACTCAAAGTGACATTTGATTTGACGCTTGATGTGACGAATGATTTGACGCTTGATGTGACTTGCGTTGCCGCACTCGAGTTCGAAATACGAATGCGCTCGCAATCACACTCGGGCTCGGGTTCACTAATTCTTAATTAGCGAATTTTCCGTCGCGTCGTAATTAAATGATTACGCCTAGCGAATTCACTTTTTACGTCGCTAACGAATTAATTCTAAATTAATTCGTTCGCCCGAATTAAAATCTAATTTTAATTCCGCGTCGAAATCTAATTTCATTTAATATATCGAACATATTAATTTACCGATTAATTCCAAATTAATCATTCTCTCTCTCTTAGACGATATTTTATCCCAGATAAAATATCTCTGTAATTAATCCTAGATTATTTTCTCTTTCTTCTATATAATCCCAGATTATTAATGAGTGCGAGTTATGCGTCATCGGTGCATTATCGGGAAGCGACCCATGAGATCCCCGATAATTCGGCAGTAAATACGGTCGTCGGAGTATCCGAATCACGTACGTACCAAGTACTACGTTCTACCGATTACGAGACAAGATCGGCTTCTAGCAAAGCACGAAGTCTACCCAATTCTCCGGTCATATTCATCTAAGAATATTTAAGATCTATATCAAGCGTAGTATACCAAGTATTGTGTATATTGGCCCAGTATCGGATAATCACGTGCTAGGGCTGGGGCTGGATAAGTGTCTGCCCCGTCCGAAGCACATGTCGGATGTCTGGTAACTAGTCTCTATATCGGATATACATGACCTTGTCATAATCCCGATGGCCGGCCAGCACTTAAGAGCACTAATACCGTATCCTGCGTGACATCATCTCCACTATGACTGGAGTGATACTTCCGTCTTGACATCACACCCAATACTCTACGATTCTCAATATACCCAGCATTGGCGTACACAGAACCGGTTAGAGTCCTGGACGACCTCAACTAAAGCATATTGATTGTCGTAAGCATTAGCGGTGCAAGTCTCAGGTTAAGACCATACACACCTACCCTGATGTCGGACTCCCATAGACACATAGTCATAATACCAATGGGATTCCGAGGGGTCTATCCAGAGCGAAGCTGTTTCCCGTACCATCGGTGAAACACAACCTCCTATCGTACTTGTATAAGTATCCAATACTTATATATATGAGAACTATGCCGTTGTGCCCTCACAACGCGCACAAGTGCAATACTAGCCTATTCCGCATTATCGATGTCCAGTCTCGATAATACTCCGGCTAGGGATATTTAATGATTAATCCTTCGTGGACTGATACTGTCTCATATCATTCTCAATCCAGGAACTAATCATAGGGACCTCTCTTCATTTATATATCTAAGGTGATCTAATCACAAATGATGAGAGTGCAATTTCCTTGTCACATAGTTAATTTGTACAACAACACTATGATCTGTACAAATAGTGACGCTATGGGTTATATTATCCAACAAAAGCTTGCCCAAAAGATGATTTTCCCCTACCTCATATAGATGTGTTGGTTGATAACGCGGCTTTATCTGTTATATACTCATTCGCGGATGGATTCTCAGGATATAACCAGGTCCTCATGGCCGAAGAAGACTAGCATAAGATTGCCTTCGTCATTGAGTGAGGTACATATTGTTACAAGGTGATGCCGTTTGGACTTAAGAATGCGGGAGCCATTTATCAACGAATGGCCACTACACTATTCCATGAATTGATGGATAAGGAGATTGAGGTATACGTGGATGACATTATGGTTAAGTCAGAGACAAGGGCTGGACATATAGAAGCGCTGGAGAAATTCCTTCAAGAGTCGATAAGTACAACCTCTGACTCAACCCCAAGAAGTTTATGTTTTGGGGTAACATCCGGAAAGTTGTTAGGGCATACAGTAGGAATGGGAGGGATATAAGTGGACCCTAAAAAGATCAAGGTAATTACCGAGACGCCCGTACGGAAGACAAAAAAGGAATTTAGAGCTTTTCTTTAGAAAATCTAGTATATCAGCCTATTTATTGCCAAGCTAATATTAGTATGTGAGCCCATCTTCAAGTAATTAAGGAAGATGTCAAGAAGCTTTTGACAAAATCAAAGAATACCTGGTTAAGCCGCTCGTCTTGAAACCCCCAAGGCCGGGCAAACCCTTTATGTTGTATTTGGCCATAGAACCCGAAACGCTGGGGGCAATGATGGTACAAGCATATGAGACAGGGGTGGAACATGTAGTAAGAGGATGCTTTTGTATGAATCCCGCTATCGAGAGGTGGAAAAGATCTGTTTGGCAGTGATATGGGCTTCCCGAAACTTGCGTCATTACTTCCAATCCTATAAGATACAAGTGGTAGCAAAAGGAAATCCCTTAAAATATTTGCAGTCAGTACCTTCACTAGTAGGAAAGTTGGGTAGATGGTTGATATTACTGACGGAGTTTGATATAGAATACTTCACCCTAAGGTAATCAAAGGGTGAGCCGTAGTGAAATTTTTGGCATTACAACCCATAGAAGGAGATCAGTATAAGTTTGAGTTCCCAAACGATGAGATTGAAGCTATAACTGTCCAGGGTGGAAAATATATTTCGACGGGGTGGTGAATTATAAGGGAGCTGGAATAGGAATTGTGAAAGTAACCCTCGTAGGAGAAACCCTACCTATGGACAAAAGGTTGACGTTCAGAGTCACTAACAACATGGCCGAATATGAAGAATGTATATTTGGACTGAAAGCACTAATAGCCCTAGGAGCTAGGGACGTAGAAGTTTATGGAGACTCGATGTTGGTAGTTATACAGATGCGATGGGAATGGGAATTGAAGGAAGACCGGTTGAGACCCTACCTACTCCATCTCAGGAATTTGACACATGATATCCCCGATTGTAGGTTCCAACACTTGCCACGAGAAGAGAACCAAATGGCGGACGCATTGGCCACCCTAGCTGCCACTTGGGAAAACCCGAAAAAAACTTGTAATGAGACCCCTTGTGCTGATAACAGCTAGCAGACCCAGTTATGAGATAGAGAGAATCTTTTGCTTGTAAAAGTCATTGGTCGCCCTTTGGCCTACTTACAGTTCCCTCCTGTCAATTCTACTCCGGTGATTGCTTAGTTCTCTTTGGTCTCATGGCTCAAAATCCCATTGTGTCCCTTATTTGCGGGGTGGTAGACTAGTCATCCCAAGACCTGACTCAGAATCATGCTCTCCGCTACCTACATCGGGTCAAAGTGGATTACGCCTTTTTTGAACGCGACCTCATCTTTTTAGGATACTGAAATCATGTCTTCTTATTCCTAAGTTTCGAAATATGCCCTCTCCCTTAAGGAGTTTGCTGCCATTCTCGGCTTGCATTTTTCTCTTACTACTCTTCTCGGATACTGAAAATCATGTCTTCAGATTCCATAAGCTTTCCTTTGTTGTCTTAAGGATGCGGAAAATGTACTGCCTTGTGCTTCGTCCATTGAGTTATAGGTCCTTTCTATCTTTTGCCTAAGCTGTCCTTTCGGATTTTCAACTTAGCGAGCTAAATTTTTATTTTTTTTTCAGATTGATTTGTCCTCATTCTTGAGGCTCTTTGCTTCATTCTCGAGGCTCTTCGCTCATCCTCATTCCTGAGGTTGTTCACTATTCTCAGAGTTCCTCTCCATTCCCGAAGTTCTTTGTCCTCATTCCCGAGGTTGCTCTATTTCTCTCCATTCTCGGAGTTCTTCTCTTATATCTCATGTCCTTGGTCCAACATCTAAGAACCAAAAGACGTGATTTATAATTACTTGACTCTAATCTTTCTCGGTTAGCTGGGATTTATGCAATCTATGAACATCTTGAGCATTTGTTTCAATAAAGGTGTTTGTATTACTTCTCAGTACATATGTAGGAAATAAACTGCATTGCAAGGGTTCCTCTGTCACTTACTATTCCCCATGGATTTTACAATTAGCCATTTTTCTTGCTCACTCATGCCCTATATTTTGCTTGGGCTTTCCTTTACGGATTTTCAACCCAACGAGATTTTTTATTTTTTTTCTTTTTTTCTTTTTCTTTTTTTTTATGCAAAGTATTGTTTCAGCATGTCCACGTTGATGGGCTCGGTGAACTCGTTCCCTTCCAAATCTGACAGTCTCACTGCCCCATTCTCCATCACCTTTTTGACTAGGTATGGCCCTTCCCAATGGGCCTGAACTTTCCCTTTGGGTCAATTATCAGTGGCTTCGACTGCTTGAGCAATAAATCACATTCTCTGATCTTGGTGGGATGCACCTTTTTATTGAACGCCCGGGCCAACCTTTTCTGGTATAGCTGCATGTGGTACAAGGCCTTTATCATTTTCTCATCCTGTAATGCTAGCTGTTTGAACTTCTGTGAGGCCCATTCCTGCTCAGACAATCCTACCTCTACTAGTACCCGCATTGACTGCATCTCTATTTCCACTAGTAACACTGCCTCCATCCCATAAACCAAAGCATAAGGTGTGGCTCTCGTTGCTATTCTCACTAAAGTCCTATTCCACCACAAGTCATACGACAGTTTATCAGCCCAATCTTTATAACTTTATGTCATCTTAGCTAGTATTTTCTTTATGGTGTTTTTTGCCGCCTCCACCACCATTAGCCTGCAGCCTATAAGGTGATGAATTGTGATGCACTATCCCGTACTTCTGTAACATCGCTTTCGTTTCTCCCTGAAATTGGACTCCATTGTCCGTCACTATGTGATGTGGCATTCCGTATCGACATACTATATTATAGTCTATGAACTTGGCCATCTGCTTCGCGGTAACATTACGGAATGACTCGACTTCCACCCATTTCGAAAAATAGTCTACCGCCACTACTATGAAGCATGTCCATTTGATGCGTGCGGCTTGATTTCTCCAATCATGTCAATACCCCACGCTGAGAAAGGCTATGTTTCTGACAGTCCATGCAATTCCGTAGTCGGTAGATGGTTCAAGTTACCGTATGCCTGGCAATCGTGACAGTGTTTCACCAGCTTTGCATAGTCAACTTCAATGGTCGACCAGTAAAATCCATTTCTCACTATATTACGAGACAAATTCAATCCGTTCATGTGCGGTCTACATACTCCAGCATGTACCTCTTTCATCACCTTCTGAGCCTCTTCATTTCTTAAACATTTCAGCTAGATGCCATTGACTTGTCTCTTATACAACTCTCTCATCAAACTCACATACTGGGAATCCAATTTCTGAATGGCTACTCTGTCTTTCTTGCTAGCTTCTTCCGGGAATTCTCAACGTTCTAGATACTGTAGAATGTCGTAGTACCACGGCTTTCCATCAAAGGCGAAGAGGATTCCTAAAGGGGTGAAGAAAACCCTCTAACGCGAGGAAGGCCTAACCCCTGATGACATCAAGCCAATAGGACAAAGAAAACCCATTGGAATAGAGAATACATCCATGTATACATGCATACACGTCACATACATACATTTTTATTTTGGGAATGAATCCCAGGGTCGAGGCCCACATTATCAGCATAGTTCAGGAATGAAGCGCAGAGATCGAATCATGGAATGGTTCGGGAATGAACCGCAGAGATCGAAACATCTCACACCCAAGATGGTTCGAGAATGAAGCCCAGGGGTCGAAGCACCTCGACCTCAACTTCGCACAGTTCGGGAATGAAGTGCAGAGATCGAATCATCTCACACTAGGAATGGTTGAGGAATGAACCACAAAGATCGAAGCATCTCACATTAGGAATGGTTCGGGAATGAACCGCAGAGATCAAAACATCTCACACCCATGATGGTTCGGTAATGAAGCCCAGGGGTCGAAGCACCTCTCTATCAACTAGGAATGGTTCGGGAATGAAGCCTATAGATCGAAACATCTCACACTAGGAATGGTTCAGGAATGAACCGACAGATCGAAGCATCTCATACCCAGGATGGTTCGGGAATGAAGCTCAGGGGTCGAAGTACCTCGCCATCAACTCCGCACAGTTCGGGAATGAAGCCCAGAGATCGAAGCATCTCACACTAGGAATGGTTCAGGAATAAACCTCAGAGATCGAAGCATCTCCCACAAGGAATGGTTCGGTAATGAACCGCAGAGATCGAAGCATCTCACACCCAGCAAGGTTCGGGAATAAAGCCCATGGGTCGAAGCACCTCTCTATCAACTAGGAATGGTTCGGGAATGAACCGCAGAGATCGAAACATCTCACACCCAAGATGGTTCGAGAATGAAGCCCAGGGGTCGAAGCACCTCACTATCAACTCAACATAGTTCAGGAATAAACCTCAGAGATCGAAGCATCTCACACCCAGCATGGTTCAGGAATAAAGCCCAGAGATCGAAGCATCTCACACCCAGCAAGGTTCGGGAATAAAGCCCATGGGTCGAAGCACCTCACTATCAACTCAACATAGTTCAGGAATAAAGCCCAGAGATCGAAGCATCTCATACCCAGGATGGTTCGGGAATGAACCGCAGAGATCGAAACATCTCACACTAGGAATGGTTCAGGAATAACCTCAGAGATCGAAGCATCTCACACTAGGAATGGTTCAGGAATAAAGCCCAGAGATCGAAGCATCTCACACTAGGAATGGTTCAGGAATAAAGCCCAGGAGTCAAAGCACATCGCCATCAACTCATCATAGTTCGGGAATAAAGCTCAGAGATCAGAGCATCTCACATGTAGCCCAATAAGACACCAATCACGCCCAAAAAAAAAATCCCATGTAATTCACATGTGAAAATTCCCTCTTCAATATTTTCCAATTAACAAGATTTGAAATCACCTCACCACCAAATTTATAAGATTCTTTCCCAAAATAAATTTCCCAAAATAAACAAGATTTGTTTCCTTGTTTGATAACCCTCCAAATCATTATAAAAGAGAGACCAAGTCATCAAAGTGAGGGGGCTTGGACATGATCATCATAAAAAAAAATCCTAGGACTATCTCTTATTCTTCTCTTGGGTGTGAACAACCAAGAAACACTAAACAACCAAAACAGTAAGCCAATTACCGAAACCAGAAAAGACCAACCATCCACCACCGAAACACAAAAATCTTGAAGATCACCAAGAAACAACCCTGAAATCGAAAGCAGAAAAAACCGAGACAAACAACAACAAAAACCGTGAAAGAAAACCACCAAAACAACATTCAAAATAACCAAAACAATAGCCAAAACCGAGAGAAAAACAACAACCAAAACAATCAAAAATAGCAGCCAAAACAACGAAAAAACAGCAGCCAAAATGACCAAAAATAACAGCCCAAAAACAGTAAAAATAGCCACCAGAAAATAATAAAATAACAACCAGAAATAGTAAAATAGCAACCAGAAAACAGCGAAATAGCAAGCAGAAACAGCAAACCAGCAGCCAGAAACAACAAACCAGTGATCCTTCCAGCGACGACCTAACGTACTTCTGAGAAAGAAACCTAAGAGGTAAGACCTGAGGGCACCCTTACCATTTTTATTCTTATAGTTCCAGACACTACGTGTCTGGCTGGACATGAAATATGTCCAGCCGGGTATGCGAAGTCCTACATCAAAGATGACCAAGTTTCTGGTCACATTATTTCGTTCTTTGGTAGTTCGTTATTTTATTTTTGTCTATTCATTCACCTTTATGATTTTTATTTTGTTTATTTTTCTTGTTCATGTTAATGATTATATTTTATGCAATTTTTTACCTTTTTAATTATTCATTATCCGTATATGCATGGTTATATTTTTTATGTCTGTTTACATTATATTAATGATTATGGATGTTATTATTCCTTGCGGTATATCGGAGGGAAACCCCTACATAAATTCCGTAGCCGAATCTGAATGGATGGTAGTGCGGTCTATACTTGGGATACAACTCCACGTGCCACTTGGGAAATATTCATATATACGTAATTAACCCCTTTTTGTTTGCTATTTATTTATTGACGCTTTTCCCGCTTATCTTTGTTTATTATAGTTTTCGTTACGCATCTTGAACTTCTTAATTTAATATGCTTTTATTATTTCTATTAATGTTCATGGGTGTGCAAATTTGTGTTTATTTGAATTACCATGCATGAATTGCATAAGACTTGGCTATACTATTGTGTGAACCCGTCCATTATACTGGCATAAGTAAGGGACCATTTCGAACCCAACAGTTTGAGGTCTTCCCTTGCGAGGGGTGAGTGCGGCCTTAAATCTTTTCCCAGTTCACGCTAGGTGGTGACTCCTTTATTCTCCGGTTTAGTCCCCCGCGGGCTACTCCGTACTCTCTACGGGCTGTGAGCCAAATAGTGTCGTGGTCGCTGAGCATCATAGGCATAGCGGTAAACCCCGCTTCACTCCTATAGTAGGCACCCTAAGCTATATGACATGTAATTCAAACATTTCGAATTAAAACATACATATAACATAAAAATTCTTTTGCATTGACCAGACTCTTATTTTTCTCTATAGGCATCCCTTGGTCTTGAAAACACGCTCCAAGGGGGTGTTGGCTTCTTTTGCGACTCTGGTGCTCCAAATTAAACAATTGAAATTTTACATTGGAAAATAAAAAATATAACAACTATAAACAATGGCTTTAAGGCCTTACATCCAAAAAACAAAACCAACATAAAAAAAAACGCCGAAAAATTTACGACCAATGCAAAATCCATTCATCACATGAAAAACAATAACCATTCATCACATAAATATTATTTTTTTTCCTAATTATCTAAACATGCATCTCAATATTTATAAATCATATAAATATATAAAAACAAAAACTTTAAATAAAAAAGGAAGGGTTAAGAACACTTTTAAACCTTGCTCTGATACCAATTATAGGAAACACTTTCCTAGCACAGCGGAAACGGCTTAGGCACACAGATCAGACTTGAAAAATTTGTTATGCCCTTCCTTTAGAGTGGCTGAATGCAACCATTACAACCACTGAAACTTTTCTTCTGTTTTAGACAAAATTCCAGCCCCAGAACAGTCCCTGAACAGCCAAGAACAGCCGCACAAAAATTGGACTGTTTTGGACCATATTCTTGCCCAATGCACTGCCGAAATAGCCCTAAAGTGTGTGGAAAGTGGTTCTGTTTCAGTTCTAATTTTTCACTTGAAAACTGCCCCAACACAGCCCCAAAACATCCATATATGTTCTTTAAAAATTATAGATTAAAACGAAACTGAACCGAGTTCTATTTTACCAAGTAAGAGACGATAGTGAGCAAAAATAAGCCTCACTGCCGAGTACCAAACAAGAAAAAGATCAAGAGGATTATTTGTTCGACACCACAAATTCTTCTGAGCTATATCTCATTACCAATGGAAATTAGTGTGGGCTAGACTCACAATATTAAATCCCTAAACGTTTTAGAGATAGAATCACACTTGTATTTTTATTTTTTTTCTTCTTACTCTTTGTTTTTGATTATCTCAACTTTTGAGAGAGAATTGGAGAAGAATAAGATGGAGACTAGGGTTCGAATGAGAGATCGGTAAAAAGAAAAATATTTTTTTCTTTTTATACTTAGGTTTATTTGTTTCCAAAACAAACAAATCCTTTCTCCTCCCACCTATGGAATTTTCGGCCAAGCATGTGTGAAAATAAAAAATTTGTAACAACAATCTTAATTACCATAATGAGAAAATGTTACAAAATTAAATATTCAATTAACTTTTTGAAAAAAACAACTTCCTAAAGTAATCAAGGGTTTCCAAAACCCAAAGCTTGAAATTTCAATAATGGCCTTATTAAATTATATTTAATATAATTTAATTTTATACATTTAATAATTATCATATAATTATTAAAACCATATATTAACTTTTAATATATAGTTTCAAGTGTGACAAATAATATCATTAATCATATTTATACATATGTGAGTATATAATTGGACTATCCAATTATACTAAATCCGCTATAGTATATTGAGCTAGCACGGGGACAAAATGGACCTACGGTTCCGAGCTCAAATAATCTTGAAATATTAATTAAGCTATTAATTAAATATTCTGAATTATTAACTCTGAGTTATTCCACAAAAAACCTGAAATGGCACTCTCATTATCGCAGATAGTATATTAAGCCGAACCATGTCAGTGTCCATCGATATAGTCACTACATACGAATTGACCATTCATGAGTATTTCGTAATTAGAGTCGGATCATAATGTCCGCTATGCCCCTATAATTATTTTTTACCTTAAGTACCATTGATTCTCTAATGAACGATTTATTCATAACCATTATGAATTTTAATTTTTCTATTCGCAATAGAAAAACTTGAGCGATCAAACCGTTCAAGTACCTAATCTACCCTTAAGAAAGATACTCATCTACTTCCTGCAAGAATGAGTGAGCTCTATGTCTATGTAAAATATCTCCAACTACACAGCAGACCATGCCCCAAAAGTACGTAGCTATTGGTCGGGACTACTACACCAACCTCACATTTGTAAATCAAAGGACATAGCCTGCCATGCAGGAGTTCATAATACACTAAGGATTAAGATTAATCGATATATTACCATCTAGTAGATGGAAATGAATTTATTTATTTAACGGATATTATAAGAAAGTCAATTCTATCTAGATCCAGTCCTATATGATCACATCATACAAGGTGCCTTCATTCTCATGTCTCCACATAGACGATCTCAGATCAAGATCGCTATACAATTATAGAATAGACCACATGTTGGTTTCTATAATTAGTCCCAAAGAAAGATTAAGCCATAGAAATACAAATAACATACATGCAAAGCTTGAAGGATGGCGGAAACATACTTACAAAGCTTTGTGACGAAAATGGTGAAGAGGATCCTTGAGCCTCCAAGGTGGGTGATATGCGGCCAAGAACAAGAATGATAGAAGTTGCAAATCTTGGGGCTGTTTTCGGCCAAGAACAACAGTGTGAGAAGCCTCAAATCTTCTAGTACTCCAAGCTCCAAATGCGTTTCCCTATCACCTCCTTTGATCCCTTGTTGTGCTAGCAAAAATGGAGAAAATAATTTTCTGCCATGGATGAAGCTCACGGCTTGCGTGAAGAAGAAGGAGAGGAGAGAGTGTTATGTCCTTTATTTTTTTTTCCTCAATGTTTCAAAAACCGTGTGAGACAAATGAAAATTAAAAGAATATGATATCAAATACCAAAATGAATTTTTAATCCAAAAACCCTTCAAAAACCGTGAAAGGTTTTCCCTCCAAAATAAAATTCATCATTTGCCATCATTACCTTACTTTGAGATTAGAGACAATGTATCATCCTTAAAGGTGACTAGATACATCCATCATCTATTCGTATCAAGTAATGAGATATCGCGATGCGATTTGCGGATACCACTCGATTCAAAATACGAATGTGTCCGCAAACACTTTCGGGCTCAGTTTCGCTAATTCCGAATTAACGAATTTCCGTCGCGACGTGAATTAAATAATTACGCCTTGCGGAATTACTATTCAGTTCGCTAATGAATTAATTCTAAATTAATTCGTTTGCCCGAATTAAAATCCGATTTTAATTCCGCGTCGAAATCTAATTTCGTTTAATAATATATCGAATATATTATTTTATCGATTAATTCCAAATAATCGATCTCTCTCTCTCTCCTAATAAGGCATTTTATCCAAGATAAAGTTTCTCCGTAATTAATCCAAGATTAATAAAGTTCGAATCAAACATCATAGGTGAATCTTCAGGAAGCGACCCAAGAGATCTCCGGATATGTTGGCAGTAAATACGGTCGTTGGATAATCCAAACACGTACGTACCTCGTACTACGTTTTTACCGATTTACAAGACAAGGTTGGCTTCTAGCAAAGCGCCATGCCTACCCAATTCTCCAGAAATATTCTTACTGGAATATTAGATCTTTATCAAGCGTAATATACCGCAGTATCGCGTATATCGATCCAGTATCGAACGATCACATGTTAGGCCTAGGGCTGGAAATGTGTCTGCCCCGTACGAAACATATATCGGATATCAAACAACTAGTCTCTTTAAATCGGACAATCCTGACCTGGTCATATTGTCCCGACGGTTGCAACCTTTTATAGAGTACTAGTTCTGTATCCTGCGTGATCATCATCTCCATATGTCTGAAGTGATACTTCCATCTTGACATCACATCCAGTACACTACGATTCTCGATAAACCCAGAAGAGGCGTACACAGAACCGGTTAAAGCCCCGAACCACCACAACCAAAGTTTACCGATTGTCGCAAGTACTAGCGATGCAAGTCTCAGGTTAAGACCATATACACCTACCCTGATGCGTCCTCCCATAGACACGCAGACATACTACCAATGAGATTCCGCGGGGTCTGTCCAGAGCGAAGCTGTTTTCCGTACTATCGGTTAAACACAAACCTCTATCGCACTTGCATAAGTATCCAATACTTAAATATATGAGAACTATGCCGTTGTGCCATCACAACTCGCACAAGTGCAATACTAGTCTATTCCGCATTATCGATGTCCGATCTCGATAATACTCCGACTATGGATATTTAATGATTAAACCTTTTATATTGATACTGTCTCATATCATCTCAATACAGAACTAATCATATGGACTTTTTCCATTAATATATTAAAGTAAATAATTTTACAAAACGGCAAAAGGGCAATTTCATTATCACATAGTTAATTTTGTACAATAATACCATATCATTTACAAAACAGTGACACTATGGGTCATAATGTCTAACAATCTCCCACTTGGCCTATGTCGTTCAAACACTTGCTGAAGAACAGCCTTCGTCAGCGGATCTGCAATGTTGTCATCCAATGCGACTTTCTCGACTTTTACATCGCCACGATGTATAATCTCCGGAATCAGATGGTAACGCCGAAGAACATGCTTGGATCGTTGATGAGACCTTGGTTCCTTAGCTTGTGCTATAGCCCCGTTATTGTCACAATACAATGGCACGGGCTCAGCAGCTAACGGAACTACTCCTAATCCGATTAGGAATTTTCGGATCCAAACTGCCTCCTTTGCTGCTTCTGATGCAGCAATATACTCCGCTTCAGTTGTTGAATCGGCAACAGTATCTTGCTTGGAAGATTTCCAGCTCACTGCTCCGTTATTCAAACAAAAAATGTACCCGGATTGTGACTTGAAGTCGTCCTTGTCGGTTTGGAAACTTGCATCGGTGTACCCAGACACCTCAAGTTCTCCACTTCCATAAATTAAGAAAGCATCCTTGGTTCGTCTAAGATACTTAAGGATATTCTTAACAGCCATCCAGTGTCCTTCACCTGGATCGGCTTGATAGCGACTGCACATGCTCAAAGCATATGACACATCAGGTCGCGTACATATCATGGCATACATGATCGATCCGACTGCCGAGGCGAACGGTATCCGACTCATGTTTTCTCTCTCTTCTTTAGTCTTAGGACACATGTCCTTAGACAGAAGGATACCACGTGACATTGGCATCAATCCCTTCTTGATTGATCCATGTTGAATCGCTTCAACACTTTGTCAATATATGTACTCTGGGAGAGTCCAAGCAGCTTTCTAGATCTATCCCGGTAGATCTTTATTCCCAGAATAAAGGCTGCTTCTCCCAGATCTTTCATGGAGAATTTTAATGAAAGCCAAGCTTTCACCGACGTTAGCATGGGAATGTCATTGCCTATAAGCAATACGTCATCGACATAAAGGACAATAAAAGTCAGTGCTCTCCCACTAACCTTCTTGTATACAAAAGGGTCATCATCGTTTTGTACGAAATCATATTCTTTTATGATCTCATCAAAACGCTGATTCCATGACTGTGATGCTTGCTTCAATCCATAAATGGATCGATTTAACTTAGAAACCTTGTTTGCAAGTCTAGGTACGATAAAACCGTCAGGTTGTTGCATATAAACATCCTCCAAAAGGTTTCCGTTAAGGAAAGCGGTTTTAACGTCCATCTGCCATATCTCGTAATCGAAATATGCAGCTCTTGCAAGCATTATCCGAATGGATTTAATCATGGCAACGGGTGAGAAAGTTTCGTCATAATCAATACCATATTGTTGACGATACCCCTTTGCTACAAGCCTAGCTTTGTACGTTTGTACGTTGCCATCCATGTCGGTCTTCTTCTTGAAGATCCATCTGCATCCAATAGGCTTTACGCCTTCTGATGCATCAACCAGTGTCCAAACTTGGTTGGCATACATGGAATCCATCTCGGACTTCATGGCATCTTGCCATAAAGCGGAATCAATATTCTGTATTGCTTCCTCATACGTAGTCGGTTCATTATCCTCAATAAGATTAATATCTACATGAGGCGAGATCAGGAACCCATACCTCTCAGGTACCTTCCTGACTCTCTCTGACCTACGCGGTCCTTGTGTATCTGAAGATTGTGGTACAGACTCATCCTGGATGGTCTGTTTATGTTCCGTCGTTGATTCATTGCCAGGAACAGTATCACTACGATTTTCATCGAGCTCCACTTTCCTCCCACTTACCACTGCATCTAAGAATTCCTTTCAGGAGGAAAAATGCATGTAGAGCAACAAAACACTTTGTTCTCTTGTGGGTGATAGAAGTAATATCCTTTGGTTTCCTTAGGATATCCCACGAAAAGGCATTTTCTGATTTGGGTTCTAGTTTGGTACCTTCCAAACGTCTAACATATGCCCAGCATCCCCAAATCTTCAGGAAAGAGAAACCTGGTTTCCTTCCTGTCCATTTCTCATATGGAGTCTGTTCAACAGACTTTGACGGAACCTTATTCAAAATAAGTACCGCACTGGTTAATGCGTATCCCCAGAAGGATATGGTAGCTCAGTCTGACTCATCATCGACCTTACCATGTCTAACAAGGTACGGTTTCTCCGTTCAGACACACCGTTTAATTGCGGTGTTCCAGGAGGAGTCCACTGTGAAAGAATACCATTTTCTTTCAAGTAATCTTGAAACTCATAACTTAAGTATTCGCCACCACGGTCCGACCGCAATGTCTTGATACTCTTGCCTGTTTGTTTTTCTACTTCGTGTCGAAACTCTTTGAATTTCTCAAAAGTTTCCGACTTGTGTCTCATTAGATGCACATAACCATAACGAGATGCATCATCCGTAAAGGTTACGAAGTAATGATATCCACCTCTAGCCTGGCTAGACATGGGCCCACATACGTCACTATGAACGAGGGCTAACAGTTCTGTGGCACGTTCACCTTTACCACTAAAAGGTGTTTTAGGCATTTTGCCTAAAAGACAAGATTCGCAGACATCATATGAATTAAGATCAAATCCGTCCAAGTACCCACTCTTCGAAAGTGTGGATATGCGAGTCTTGTTTATGTGTCCTAGACGACAATGCCACATGTAAGCTTCATCTTTTAGATTACTCTTTTTGAGCCATTTGTTTGTTATTTTATGTTTAGGAGATTCATTTATATTCAAAATATAAAGGCCATTATTTGCTACAGCAGTGCAAATTTCTGCATCATTTTTATATAAATAACACCCAGTTTTTCTAAATACAAAAGTGTACCCATGCTGGTTACAAAGATACAGATATGATATTCCTAGTCAAACTAGGTATATAATAACAGTTCAAAAGTTTAAGCATATGCCCCCGAGGGTAATTCCAAAACAAAAGTCCCTATAGCCAAAACAGCAACTGGAGTTCCGTTTCCGACTCGTAGATCAATCTCCCCTGAAGCCAGCATCCTGCTATCCTGCAGATCCTGCAAATAGTACAAAATGAGCAGCACAACCAGAATCAAAAATCCATTTTTAAAACTAGAAGTAGTCATATTTATCTCAATAACAAACATACCAGAGGCTAGTGCCTTGCCTGCCTTGATATCCTCCCCTTGTGTCCTTTGCCCATTCGGCAGTCACATTTCCAGTGACCCTTCTTGCCACAGTTGAGGCAGACATCTTGAGATTTGTCCCTTGGCTTCCCAGAAGCTTTTGTCAACTTGCCTTTACCCTTTTTCTTATGTTTCTTCTTCCTCCTCACCCCTCCAGTAGCTTTGGGACCAGCCTTTGCCTCTGAGAGGTCGATGTAAAGTGCGCCTCGCGCTTGCCCCCTTTTTGGAGTTCTTTTTCAGACTCCTTCAAAATGGATAACAGCTCTCCAAGAGTGTCATCCGTATCCATCAACTTATAGTTGATTATGATTTGTCTCCAAGTATCAGGAAGTGACTGTAAGATCGAATCTATGGTCAGCTCAGCCTCCAAGACGATTCCCATATTGGCCAACTCATCAATATCGGCGATCATTTGAGCCCCGTGGGCCTCAACTGATGCGCCTTCAGTCATTCGGGCGCGGAAGAGTTTCTTCACCAACTCGTACCTTTCCATCCGCTTGTTGGAGCGTTGGAGATCTCGAAGTCTAGCCATCATACTATAAGGATCCAAGTCCCTATTCTGGCGACGAAAGTGCTGAGTCATCGAAGCTAACATAATAGCCTGAGCTGTGTCACAATCATTGCTGTGAGTTTTCCATAACTCCAGCTCAAGTGGGTCAGTGGGCTTAGGCGGGAGAGGTGTTTGTATAGTGTACAACATCCTCTCAGCCCCAAGGACTATCCTCAGGTTCATTTCCCAATCAGCGAAGTTTGTCCCCTTAAAGACATTGTCACCAATGATGATTGTCTCGGACATTACCTTGCTAGCCATCTCAACTACGATAGTCCAACTATCTAGTTAACGATTAAAATGGGTACAGTCAAACTGTTACAAGAAAAAATAACAATGAATTAGTCCAACTAATTTTAATTAATTAAATGAAATAATTTTGAAAGACGCGTAAGGCTAAGTATCTGAATGAAATTGCAAATTCAATACTAGCCTCCCACTATTTTTTTATCAAGTCTCTAACCCTCTGTTGAGAACTCGGGAAATCCTATTTCCTAGTGGGCTAGGATCCCGTTAAATAACACACAATCTTGACTTTGGCCAACAAATTGTATGCTATTTAACTAGGTAGATCTCAAAGATCAATTGGATCCAATCCAATTCCTAGATCCGGTTAGGTGGACATCCAAGTCCAAAACATATGTATATATACTTATGCCAATGTATCTAATACATTTTCCTAACCATATCCTCCGAACCATCTAGGCCTTGCTTTGGCACAACAAACCTAATGATTTCGGTTAAGCGGGACCCATTGACAAGGAAAGTTTTGTAATCAATGTCGTTGGACAAGAAGCGATCTTGACTTTGGCCAACAAATCACAACTTGGACAAGACACCGATGTGGAACAAAACTCTCATGATTTAAGTACATCCTCAATTGACAAAGGTCTTGACTTTTCTCAACGAAAACGCCAATTAATTATTAATTTTATTTGGCCATTAATTTCTCTGCGAACTCTCGATTATTATTAATTTTATATCTTCGGAAGCTGATATCGAGACCTACATTTCACTTTGAACATTTTTTCAAATATCGGACTATAAACAAGTAACGAAACGCAAGTCCAA
Organism: Zanthoxylum bungeanum; assembly: GCA_019454045.1. NCBI lineage: Eukaryota > Viridiplantae > Streptophyta > Magnoliopsida > Sapindales > Rutaceae > Zanthoxylum > Zanthoxylum bungeanum. The sequence goes on along the minus strand of SKCR01023245.1, from coordinate 21,595 downwards.
ATTTTTGGATAATAGTTCCGTGGACCAATCTAGAAAATCTCAACACTTCTATATAGTTTCCACATTTTCCCCCATTATTCCAAATATCAAAGCACCCTACTATATAAAAGGGGTACACTATTACCATTTCAAAATTTGGAAATGAGAGAACAAAAAGAATGAAGAAAAACGTGAGAAAGAATAAAGGAAAGTTGTTGGATAATATGACCCATAGCGTCACTATTTCACAGAACATTGTGTTGCTGTGGCAAATTAACTATGTAACAAGGAAATTGCACTCTCGTCATTTGTGATTAGATCACCATAGATATATAAATGAAGAGAGGTCCCTATGATTAGTTCCTGGATTGAGATGATATGAGACAGTATCAGTCCACGAAGGATTAATCATTAAATATCCCTAGCCGTAGTATTATCGAGACTGGACATCGATAATGCGGAATAGGCTAGTATTGCACTTGTGCGCGTTGTGAGGGCACAACGACATAGTTCTCATATATATAAGTATTGGATACTTATGCAAGTGCGATAGGAGGTCGTGTTTCACCGATGGTACGGGAAACAGCTTCGCTCTGGATAGACCCCTCGGAATCCCATTGGTATTATGACGATGTGTCTATGGGAGGCCGAAATCAAGGTAGGTGTGTATAGTCTTAACCTGAGACTTACATCGCTAATGCTTACGACAATCGATATACTTTAGTTGAGGTCGTCTAGGACTGTAACTGTTTCTGTGTACGCCAATGCCGTTATATTGAGAATCGTAGTGTATTGGATGTGATGTCAAGACGGAAGTATCACTCCAGTCATAATGGAGATGATGTCACGCAGGATACGGTATTAGTGCTCTTAAGTGATGCGCATCCAATCGTGATATTATGACCAGGTCATGAATATCCGATTATAGAGACTAGTTACCAGACATCCGATATGTGTTTCGGACGGGGCAGACACTTATCCAGCCCCAGCCCTAGCACGTGACTATCCGATACTGGGCCGATATGCACAATACATTAGTATACTACGCTTGATACAGATCTTAATATTCTTAAATGGATATGTCCGGAGAATTGGGTAGACTTGGTGCTTTGCTAGGAGTCGACCTTGTCTCGTAAATCGGTAGAACGTAGTACTTGGTACGTACGTGATTCGGATACTCCGACGACCGTATTTACTGCCAGATTATCCGGGGATCTCATGGGTCGCTTCCCGATAATCCACCGATGACGCACAACTCGCACTCTTGAATAATCTGGGATTATATAGAAGAGAGAAAATTAATCTAGGATTAATAACGGAGATATTTTATCCGGGATAAAATGTCGTCTAAAGAGAGAGAACGATTAATTTGGAATTGATCGATGAATTAATATATTCGATATATTAAACGAAATTAGATTTCGACGCGGAATTAAAATTAGATTTTAATTCGGGCAAACGAGTTAATTTAGAATTAATTCGTTAGCGACGTAAATAATAATTTCGCCAGGCGCAATTATTTATTTAAATTCGATTGAATTAACGTCGCGACGTAAGCTCGGTATTTCGGAAATATCGAACCCGAACGCGTGAGTGCACGTGGGCCCACTTTCATTTGGAAACGTGTGGGGCCCACATGACACATGTCATGTATGCATTAACTTTGACACATGTCATGTATGCTATTATTGACACTCTAATGCTTTGCAGGAGATGTGTGCATGCACTCAATGTAATGCATGGAAATGAAGTGTTTGACACTCTAAGCCTTTGCATGTTTTGTGTCATAAGTTTATTATTTGTTTAATGAATTATGGCATAAATATAAATTGATTTTGGTAACAAAATTTGGTAATACATTACACAATCTTCTCTCTCATTTCCTCTCTTCTTCCTCTCACGAAATGGACTGGTTTGGAACTGTTTTGGGCGTGATTAGGGAAGCAAAGAGTGATTTTCATGGTGAGAAATCAAGTGCTAGCACACTACAAGTCTTGCGAAGGTGGTAGGGAGGTTCGACCATGAGACGGGATCCATCCGACGAAGCTAGGAGCTCCGTTTCTCATCTCAATTTCTGTTTTTGGAGGCAGTGGACTGCATGCAGTGGAGCTCAAAGGCAGTGCGTTTTTTGGGCATGATTCGTCTCCAAATCGACATAACCGATCAATGTAGTATTCCGCTATCTTCATTGTGTATTCACGCATGTTTTCATGTCTTGTTTGATCTTGGGACCTTAGATAATTACCAACAATGGCATCATGAGCTAATGTTGCAAGCATGAATTTGTAGGGCTTAAAATTTGGGTAAATGTTTGTTGAGCATGATTTGAATAAATTGTTGTTTGAGTATGCTTATAACATGTTTAATTCATTTTGGTTGGACTAATTTGATGAAAAATGATTTGGAATTATTTTCCCCAAAATTAACACCTTGGCCGAATGTATATATGATTTTTGGGATCTTGGATTTTCATTATTATTCATTGGATGAGTTGTAATGGAGTAGGATGATGTTAATTTAAGATTGAATTGGATTAATTTTAAATTGAACAAAAACCCCAAATTCTTGGTTGGCCGAATGGTGCCTTTGCCCTAATGTCTTGGTGTTTTTGATTTTATGAACATTGGATGTGTATGAAATCATTCGGGAAGTTAATACGTTGTCGATTGTGTAATTAATCGGATTAAATTCAAATCGGACAAAATAACCTTCCTTGGCCGAGAGCATTGAAGCATGTTAATGGGTTTGATTTTTCAATTTGTGTGTTGGACATGTAATAATGAATTAAGCATGATTAATTGGACTAATATGGTGTTTTAGAAATATTGATTTAGTTGATTAATCATGTAATACACTTTATTTTAATTGAATATGAAATTGGATTTTGTCAATTTTAATTAATTGGGCCTAATTTTGGAAATTGGACTTTAAATTGTAATTGGGCCTATTGGGCTTGATTTATCAAGTTTGGTTTAGGCCAAATGGATTGGATCCAATTGGGCCCAAAACCTTGACCATAAAGCCCAAATGCGACTTAATGAACCTTTAAAGTTCAATTGGGCCTAATGGGCCAAGATTGATTTATGGGCTTATGGGGTAAATCCCGGATTGGACTTTGGTTATCGGTTTGACCCGAGTTGACCAAAAGTCCACGCCTTAAGAAATCAATCAAAAGCCCATTGGACTTTAATTGAATTGACGTTGGACGTTAATCGGTCTTTGAGACGCGTTACGATTAAATTTGGAATTTAAATCGAAAAGGTTTATTGAATAAAAGTGTAATATTTAATTTGGAATTGAATAATGAATTAGTATTAAATACATGTTAAATTAGATTTAATGATGTAGTTTAATTTAATTCATGAATTCGTACTTTAAGTACTTATTCGCAAAAACGAGTTTGACTCGAACAAAATCAAATCGTTGTTTGAACATTGGATGATCACTTAATTATCAGATTAATTAATTTGATTAGATTGATTGATAGCATGCTTATGTGTGTGAATACGTGGTTGTGTTGAATGAATAATGTATATCGGATGGATATTAGTCGGGTGGGCAATTTTAGAAATTGTTGTAATAAATTCGATTTATTAAATTGGACCTGCGTGTCCAGCCTTATCACCTTCTTTCTCTTTGTATTCTCTTCTCACCTATTCCCCTCTATGTATATGAGGTTTCTTTAGAAGTGTAGTGTAACGGGTAGAAGTAATACTAGTGCTAGCTTGAGTGAGAAAGGGAGAGATTTGATCTAGGATCAATGTGTTAAGTATCCATCCGCATATCATTATTATTTATTTTCATACTCGCTTTATTATGTATTTAGAATGCATGTTTAAGGGTGTATGATGATGAGACCTTAACAAAGATAATTAAATTGGTAGCCAATTTGCACGCGAAAAAGCCCTCATCAAATATCATGCGGTTTTTCCTTCCATTGAGTGATTCTTACTCAAGATCCTAGATTGGCAGGGTTTTTGGCCAAAGTCAAGCCCTTGTCCTTCAAGATGTGTTTTAATAATCACGAGGCTTTGTTCCATATCGGTGTCTTGTCCAAGTTGTGGTTTGTTGGCCAAAGTCAAGACCACTTCTTGTCCAACGACATTGATTACGAAGCTTCCTTGTCAATGGGTCCGCGCTTGACTGGGATCATTAGGTTTGTTGTGCCAAAGCCAAGGCCTAGTTGATTCAGAGGAAAAAGGTTAGGGTATATATTGATATATAGGCATATATAAGATATATGTTTAGGACTTGGATGTCCACCTACTGGATCTAGGAGTTGGATTAGATCCAATTGATCTTAGAGATCTACCTAGTTAATTATCATACAATTTGTTGGCCAAAGTCAAGATTGTGTGATATTTAACGGGATCCTAGCCCACTAGGAAACACGGTTTCCCGAGTACTCGACAGAGGGTTAGAGGCTCGACGAAAAATAGTGGGAGGCAAGTATTGAATTTGCAACATTCGTTCGAATACTCGCTAAACGCGCTCATCTATTTTTTTACTCGTCATATTAATCAAAAGTATTAGTTGGACTAATATTTTATGTTGTTTTAAATATATATATAGTTGGACTATATACAAACTCATTCAATATATAGTTGATTTTATAATTGGATTATAGTAATCAATATAATTGAATTAAATGATAGTTGATTTTATAATTGGATTATAGTAATCAATATTAAAATTATAGTTGATTAAATAATTGGATTATTGTAATCATTATAATAAATAGTACCTTATTAAATTGATTAAATAGTTGGACTATTGAAATCAAGAAAGAATTGAAAAGTTGAATATTTAAAATATATAATCATTGGATTAAATGCTTTAAATGATTTAATTTTCAATTGGGAATTAATAATAGGTTTATTTATTTGATAAAATAACTTATTATGACTAAGCCCATTATTAAGCAAATAGTAGAGCATAAAGTCTTTGGAAGATTTATGTGATGATGACTTTAGTGCTTAATTAATATACTTATAATAAATCTATCTTTAGATTTAAAAGTTACAAAGTTGCAATTAATTGACTATTCTAGTGGAGAAAAGTCAAAGTTTGCAATTGGGCATGTAGCACAAGGTGCATATCATTTCGATATTCTAAAACCCAAGGCTTGGCCAAGGTTTGTGAAATATTGAAAAGATAATTGACATATCCCAAAGTGACTACCATTTGGATATGGAAGACACGAAGGAATTAAAGATAGGGCGAGGCTCTAACTTTAAAATATTTGTCAAAGTTATGTTTACTACTAGTATTGAAATTGGATTTTAAATACTTAGTGTGGTACATAATACATATATGTATTGACGTTCAGAATCCGCTGTGAGCTGGATACTGGCTTCAAGCCGAGATTTCTCTGCGAATTGGAAACGGGACGAAAGTCGCTGTTTCGACCGTAGATACCTAAGTTTAGGAACTACCCTTTGGGTATGTACTTAAATTAGGAAATGTTATAATGTAACTAGTTTGACTAGAGACATTATCTCTATATCAGTGTTTAATCCGATTCGGATAAAACCTTTATATTCTAGAACACTAAAGTGTTTCATTATATAAAGATGATACTGAGATAAATACATTGGATGTAAATAACAGAATTTATATTTTGAATATAATAAAATCTCAAACATATAAATGACAAATAAATAGCTTAAATTGATTTGATCAATGAGACTTATTTGTGGCATTGTTGTCTAGGACACAATTAAACAAGACTCGTATATCCACACCTTTTTAAGAGTGGGTACTAGGACTGATTTGACTATTCAAATAAGGTCTACGAATCTAGTTTATTAGGTTAAATACCTAAAATACTATTTACTTGGTAATAGTAAAAGGGCCACCGATCTGTTAGCCCTATTCATGGTGAATTAAGTGGGCCCATATCTAGCTAGGCTAGATGTGAACATGAATATTTCGTGACCTTAACGGATGTAGCATCACGTTGTGGTTATGTGTTTCTTTTGAAGAACACAGATCGAAACTTTTGAAGTTTCGACACGAAGAAAACAAACAGATCGGCTATAGTGTTATTCCGCCACGGTAAGACCGAAATGGAAAATACTTAAGCAGTAAGTTTCATATATAAATGAAAGAGTACGGTGTTCTTTCATGTGAGGACTCCTCCCGAGACACGTCAGTTAGACGGTGTGTCCGAACTAAAACCGAATTTTGTTGGACATAATAAGGTTTATCACGAGTCGCTCTGAGCTACTATTTCCTTCAAACAGGATATGTATTAACAGTGCAAAACTTATTTAGAATAAAGTTCCATATAAATCTGTTTGACAGATATCATATAGGATATGAACAGGGAAGAAACGAGGTTTCTCATTCCTGATAATTTGGGTATGCGAGGCATAGCGTTTGGATGATACCAAACTAAGGACCCAAATTGGATAAGTGCCAATATAGTTATCCTAAGGGAAACCTTAAATATGTACTTATAAATCCCACATGAGAACAATGTGATTGTTGCTCACCATGCGGTTTTCCTGAGAGGAATACCGATATGCAGTGGTCAGTGGGAGGATAGTGATACTCGATGAAAATCGGAGTACTGTTCTAGGCACGAAGTCCGTAATGGAACACAAACAGTTCATCTATGATGAAACTATACCATTAATCTTCAAATACACAAGAAACTAGTAGATCGGATAGAGTCAGAAAACAACCTAGGGTATGGGTTTCTGATCTAACCTCATAAAGATGTCAATCTTATGGAGGTGTACCATCCGACTACGTTATGAGGAAGTAATACGAGGTATTGACTCCCTGTTATGGCAAAGTGCCATGAGTCCGAAATGGATTCCATGTATAACAACTATGTTTGGATACTAGTTGTTGTACCACAAGGCATTGTGCCTATGGTACATTAATGTCTTCAAGGAAGACATACATGGAAGGCAACATACCAACGTGCAACCTAGGTTTTGACGGAAAGGTATCGTTATCAACATTGTGTTAATAACGGTTCAACCTTTTACCTGTTGCCATGGTAAATCCATTTTGAAGATGCTTGTTGATAACTGTATATTTCATTTATGAAATATGTCAGTTACAAATCAAAATCGCTTTCCTGAAAAGGAAACCTTTTGGAGGATGTTTACAACATCCTGACGATTTTGTATAACCGACAAACACAGGTTTTTATTCGATCCATGTTTGGTGATAAGCAAGCATAAGGTTCTTGGAACTGTCGTTTTGAAATAATCATAATGGTTTATGATTTGACTCAAAACGAAATAATTCTTGTGTATATAAGGAGGTTAGTGGGAGCGCACTGACATTAAATTCCCATATAGCAATTGGTGAAAGCTTGGCTTCATAGATATTCTTTCATAGAAATTCTCCGTAGAATTCTGGGGAGTAACAACCTTTATTCAGGAATAAAGATCTACTGGGATAGATTTGGAGTTTGTTAACACTCTCTGGGAAATTGTACATTTAAAATGTACTTGTATTGGTGTCTCATACGCTTCGAGCATATGGAGTCACAATCGGGTCAATCCAAGTGATAGTCACTGGATTGAAGATAAAAACATCTGTTAGTATCTCTGAGAACTAAAGATGCTATCTTTTACTATGGAGAAGGAGAACTTGAAGTGACTGGGATCACTGCAGCAAGTTTCCAAACGATTAAATACTGCGGTACTATAAAGTTTGAATAACGGGACAGTGAGCTGGAAATCTTCCAAGCAAGATAACTGTTGCCGAATAAACAACAAATGCGGATTATTGCTGCAGCTGAGGCAGCAATAGAAGCCATTTGGATCAAAATAAATCTAATTAGATTAGATATAGTTCTGTTAGCAGCTGAGCTAGGCGTCAGCACAGCTAAGAATTAAAGGTCTCATCGACGATCCAGATATATACTTCTATATCATCTGATTCGTTCGGATCATACATCGTGGCGATGTGATGATCGTATAAATCGCGTCAAACGATAATCGAACAAATCCGCTGACGAAAACCTTTCCTCAGCAATTTGAGCGAACCTTACATAGTTCGGGTGTAGGACACTCGAGTGACTGGCTATGTGCCAAGTGGGAGATTGTTGGATAATATGACCCATAGCGTCACTATTTGCACAGATCATTGTGTTGCGTAGCAAATTAACTATGTAACAAGGAAATTGCACTCTCGTCATTTGTGATTAGATCACCATAGATATATAAATGAAGAGAGGTCCCTATGATTAGTTCCTGGATTGAGATGATATGAGACAGTATCAGTCCACGAAGGATTAATCATTAAATATCCCTAGCCGTAGTATTATCGAGACTGGACATCGATAATGCGGAATAGGCTAGTATTGCACTTGTGCGCGTTGTGAGGGCACAACGACATAGTTCTCATATATATAAGTATTGGATACTTATGCAAGTGCGATAGGAGGTCGTGTTTCACCGATGGTACGGGAAACAGCTTCGCTCTGGATAGACCCCTCGGAATCCCATTGGTATTATGACGATGTGTCTATGGGAGGCCGAAATCAAGGTAGGTGTGTATAGTCTTAACCTGAGACTTACATCGCTAATGCTTACGACAATCGATATACTTTAGTTGAGGTCGTCTAGGACTGTAACTAGTTCTGTGTACGCCAATGCGGGTATATTGAGAATCGTAGTGTATTGGATGTGATGTCAAGACGGAAGTATCACTCCAGTCATAATGGAGATGATGTCACGCAGGATACGGTATTAGTGCTCTTAAAGTGATGCGCATCCAATCGTGATATTATGACCAGGTCATGAATATCCGATTATAGAGACTAGTTACCAGACATCCGATATGTGTTTCGGACGGGGCAGACACTTATCCAGCCCCAGCCCTAGCACGTGACTATCCGATACTGGGCCGATATGCACAATACATTAGTATACTACGCTTGATACAGATCTTAATATTCTTAATGGATATGTCCGGAGAATTGGGTAGACTTGGTGCTTTGCTAGGAGTCGACCTTGTCTCGTAAATCGGTAGAACGTAGTACTTGGTACGTACGTGATTCGGATACTCCGACGACCGTATTTACTGCCAGATTATCCGGGGATCTCATGGGTCGCTTCCCGATAATCCACCGATGACGCACAACTCGCACTCTTGAATAATCTGGGATTATAAGAGAAGAGAGAGAAATTTATCTAGGATTAATAACGGAGATATTTTATCCGGATAAAATGTCGTCTAAAGAGAGAGAACGATTAATTTGGAATTAATCGATGAATTAATATATTCGATATATTAAACGAAATTAGATTTCGACGCGGAATTAAAATTAGATTTTAATTCGGGCAAACGAGTTAATTTAGAATTAATTCGTTAGCGACGTAAATAATAATTTCGCCAGGCGCAATTATTTATTTAATTCGATTGAATTAACGTCGCGACGTAAGCTCGGTATTTCGGAAATATCGAACCCGAACGCGTGAGTGCACGTGGGCCCACTTTCATTTGGAACGTGTGGGGCCCACATGACACATGTCATGTATGCATTAACTTTGACACATGTCATGTTAGCTTATTTGACACTCTAATGCTTTGCATGGAGATTGTGTGCATTGCACTCAATAGTAATGCATGGAAATGAAGTGTTTGACACTCTAAGCCTTTGCATGATTTGTGTCATAAGTTTATTATTTGTTAATGAAATTATGGCATAAATATAAATTGATTTTGGTAACAAAAATTATGGTAATACATTACACATCTTCTCTCTCATTCCTCTCTCCTCTCACGAAAATGGACTGGTTTGGAACTGGTTTGGGCGTGAGTTAAAGGGAAGCAAAGAGTGATTCTCATGGTGAGAAATCAAGTGCTAGCACACTACAAGTCTTGCGAAGGTGGTAGGGAGGTTCGACCATGAGACGGGATCCATCCGACGAAGCTAGGAGCTCGCTGTTTCTCATCTCAAATTTCTGTTTTTTGGAGGCAGTGGACTGCATGCAGTGGAGCTCAAAGCAGTGCGTTTTTGGGCATCATTCGTCTCCAAATCGACATAACCGATCAATGTAAGTATTCCGCTATCTTCATTGGTGTATTCACGCATTTTTCATGTCTTGTTTGATCTTGGGACCTTAGATAATTACCAACAAGAATAAGAAGAATAGAGAAGAAAGAGAGAAAAGAGAGAGAGAATGAAGTAAAAAAATACATTGCCACCATGGAGGACTTGGAAGATGACAAAAGAAATCAAGCCAAAGTAATGTAAGGAGACTTCACAACAATTGCTATCTTTTGAGTTTTTAAGTTTTGAATGAGTTGATTGACTTGGAAGTGACGATGAATGGTGATTGTTGAGTTAAGAAGATGGTGATTGGGAAACCCCAACTTGTTCAATTTTGGGTAAAAATTAAATAAGTTAATAATGGATCTATATAATATTGATAGTGTTGTGAATGATTATTGAGGTCTAGGAATGGCTTTGGTAATAAAATTGTTATAGAATTTTTAAGAATGTATTTAGAAAAGATTGGATGTGAAAGCTAGTGCAGAAAGCTGGAAATAATGTTCGCTCGTCGCGATACCAAAGAGGTTCGCGTCACGACGCGTAATGGAAAATTTTGAGCTGATTGTGGAACATTTACGTCACGACGCACAACACTACGTCACGAGGCAAGATCAAAAATTTTCGCAAAGAGTTTTTAATTCATTCCAATATCATCCCAGAATGTTAGAGGTTTTCCTAAGAGTCTCGTATCAACCCGTATGTATATATTACGTCATGATATACGTACGATATGCCTCAGAGTGATAGCCCTTATTTCAATAGGAAATTTAGCTTGATTCTGATCCATTTATTCTTAGTCCATTTTATAATCGAAACTATCGATGATAGATCATCGCAGGAACCACAAGTTTCACCAGCGAAGTGAAGAAATGCAAGCGGAACTCCAAAATAGTGATTGGACACTACCTTTTTAAATTAACATTCAAATTGTTATTTCTATATCAGACTTATTTTCACGTTTAGGGTGTTAGATTATTTTTATTATTACATTTATTTCATGAAAAAATTATGATTTGAGTTTTATATTGAGAAGAAACGTTTTCAGAAAATGGTTTTATTTTTTCGAGGCAATGGGGAAAAACCCACCTCAGTATGTAATTTCATTCGGTTATGGAATTGGCGGACAGCGCATGTGCAAAAGCAAAGGACTGGGAGGACGGCGATACGTAACGCCCCCATATCCTAGTTCAGGACTAGAGATGACAGATGCCCCTATATCCTAGATTCAGTGCTTTGAGTGTAGCATAGATCTGCACCCCCAGTTTTAGTTCAGTGGCTTGGGGGACGGCGATACGTAACGCCCCAATACCACTAGTTTCAGGGACAGTAGTGGCATGCTTTAGGGGACGGCGATACATAACGCCCCAAAGTCATGGATTTGCACTCATGGCTCTAGTTAGGCGTATGAGGGGACGGCGATACGTAATTCCCCCTTACGTCTAGTTTTTCAGATTTAGATCTATAACATCCCCAAACAAGGAGATGTTACCGGCAGAGAATAGGTCGTACTATTCCCCTGAGCTCATTTCAGTCATATATATATGTGTTGGTAGGGATTAAGGCAAACATTTTATATCTCAATAGGTTACGGTATCATTGTTCTGGTATTCTGTGTCTTGGTAGAGTCAATTTCTCATCTATGGTAGGTATGAGATAGATTCTTATCAGAACAGCTTTCTTAACTGGCATCCCTAAGCGGTGGTAGACTAGGTAGCTTAGAATCTTGTCTTTATTGGATTACTTGGGATACGGTAACTAATCGTTTCTTCTGCTTATGACTTTTTCTTACTTGCATAAGGACCTAACTCTAGATTTGGGAATCTGGAGTTCTCTAGGTCTTTTCTGGCATCTTTTATCTATGGGAACTTCCTAGACTAGCCTCGATCTCTCGCTTCTTTTATATTTCTATCTATTCCTCGTTATTTGGGGAACTTACTATCTATAGGAAGTACTTGAAGACTATTAGTTCAGCTTGAAGGAATGTTCTGATGGGGGAATGGATCTTACATCTTCTAGGCACTCTATTACTTGTTCGCGCTTTTTCTATATCTTTCTATTGTCTAGGGTAGATATCCTCAAAATTTCACTACCTTATTCCATCTCTTTTCTTTTCTTTATTTGTGGCTACTTTATACTCTTATGCATCATTCTTTACTTTCTTATAGCTTTCCTTTCTCGCTCCTTTGGTAACTTTTCTTAAAATCCTACTGTCTGGTTTCATAGCTCGTTTTTACTACTGGTAATAGGTCGGAATAACTTCAAGAAGATTTCTTAACTTTGATTTAGAGTATAATAGTTCTCATAAGGAATTATATTGAATAATCTAAGAAGGCTTTCTAACTTATCTATGGAGCTTGAGGACGTACTCGATGATCGGATACTGGAGAGGTAGTGGCTTGCATACGAGTATCCCAGAAATACTACGTATACAAAACCCCCAACAATATACCCACTGCAGTCTCTAACTCCCTAGACCATGCTCTGATACCATCTTTGTAACTCCCCAATCCGGGAGATGTTACCGGTAGGGAATAAGCCGTACTATTCCCCTGAGCCTTTGTCTCTTAAACTTAACACCACACTACACTATTACTCTTTTATCAATTAAAATCTTAAGTATGGGACCAATGCCTACAACTCATCAACATGAAATACAAACTCAATAATCATCACCTGTAAACTTAATAGTATTTGCTTACAATGACTTTCATATTACTCAAGACTAACACATGACTGACTCTGACTGAACTCTCACTCTATTTCTAACTCGTACCTGTGGACTCCAACCCTAGTGACTGCATAAGTATCCATCCTTCGAGAATACTTGCAACCACAGAAAATTGGGAGTGAGGGAGTTAGATCATCGTACGATCTAAGTGAGTGGATGATAAACTTAAAAAATGATATAAATTTTTGGTTATAACCAAAGCTCCCGAAATATCTTTCCATAAAAATATTTCCTGAAAACTTCATCTGAAATATCTTTTTATAAAACTTATCCTTTCTGAAAACTGCTTTATGAAAACTGCTTTCTAAAATTTGGTCTCTGAAAAACTGTTTCCTGAAACTCTGATATCTGAAAACTCTTTTTCTGAAAATTTGATGTTTGGGTGCTAGTTTGTATATGAAAACTTGACGTATGAGGGCATTACGTATCGCCGTCCCCTCATACACCTAACTAGAGCCAGCAGTGAAAATCCATGACTTTGGGGCGTTACGTATCGCCAGCCCCAAAGCATGCCACTACTGTCCCTAAAACTTGTGGTCTTGGGGAGTTACGTATCGCCGTCCCCCAAGCAACAAAACTAGAACTGGGGGTGCGGATCTATGCTACCTTCCAACTATGGTATAGGGGCGTTACGTATCGTCGTCCCCCTAGCCCTGAACTAGGATCTGGGGGCGTTACGTATCGCTGTCCCCCCAATCCTCTACATGTGCATATGTCTATGTCCGTCAATTCCAACTGTATCAAGTTGCATACTGGGGTGGGTTTTTCCCCATTCCCCAAAACATAAAAACTCATATTTTAAATCTCAAAGCTGTATAAAAAAATTCATTTAGCATAAAACTGAAAACAAGTATGGCTAACGCCTTATGTGCTGAAAAAGTAAATCTCGTTTCATAATAAATCAGTAAGAAAATCAACTTGAAAGAAGAAGTGTCCATTCACAGATTGGAATCTGGCTAGTGCTGTATCACTTCGACGAAAGAGAATATGATTCATGCAATGCTCTATAAATGTTATCTTGGTTAGATTACAAACCATGAGATGAGTTTCAGAACTAGGCTAAACTTTCTCAATTCAAGTTCGTACTAACGTCACTTAATAAATCATGCTTGGAATAAGACGCAATATTTGCATACGAACTGATACAAGATCCTAAAGTTGGTCTCTAACACGCTGGGGTGGAACTGGACTGATTTAAAAACTATCTTGGGGATATTTTCATTTTGCGTCGTGACGCAAGGTGTCGCACGTCGCAACAAAACCATTCCAGAATCGGCCCTAAATTTTCTTCTACGCATCGCGACACGAAACCATTTTATGTTGTGATGCGAACCTGATTTCCAGGTTTCTGTCTTTGTTTCCTCATACTTAAGTCTTTCCAAATGCATCCCCAAACTTCAATAACAATTTTTCTATTGCATAAACCATTCCATTTGGCCTCAAATAACATTCACGACACTACCAATACCTCACTCAACATCATCTTATATCCATTCAATTATCTTTTCCTAATTTTAAACAAAATTGAATAAGTTGGGGTTTCTCTCCAATTACCATTCTATTAACACAAAAATCATTTATTCATCATCACTACCAAGTCAATGATCTTACTATAATCATCAAAACATAAAGACTCCAAAGATGGCAATTTGGGTCAAGTTGTTTTACCTCATTTCTCTTGATTTTTCTTCATTCCTCAAGCCTTCACTACTTGTTCTTCTTCCTTCAAGCAATTGGAGAATGGTTTTTGCCATATTTTTCAGTTTCTCCTTTCTCCTCTCTCTTTCTTCTTCTCTTTTTCGTCTTCTTTCTCTCTTCTCTTATTCTCACGGTTTCTTCTTTCATTTGTTTCAAAATTTTGTGATTTTTGAATAGTATACTCTTTATATAGTAGGGTGTATGATATTTGGAATGTTGGAGAAAAGTGTAGAAGTGTGTGGAAAGTTTGAGATTCTTACACTTAATCCCGAAATTACTATTCATTAGAATTTTTTACTTACGTTTTTAACCTATTCCAGTTCCGAATTTAGAAAAATGTTCAACGAAAAAGTTGTATATCGCGATCTCATCTTTCCGAATCGGAGTTCGTATGAGAAAGTTACGCCCTAATTACCATAGGTTTTCCGTAATGGAATATCTTAGAATCTCGTATCAGATTTCCGAAGAATTTATCGATTGTCCCCAAAGTCGTTCCATAAGTATATCTGTGTCCATACGTAATTTATATTATGATACCTTTATCCCGCAACATCATGGTACTATAATGTAACAGAAGTAGAATTATCAGTCGTTAAAAGATCAGTTTTCAGATATCAGGTTTTCATAAAACAGTTTTTAGAGATCAGATTTTAGAAAACAGTTTTCAAAAGACAGATATTTTAGAAAATAGTTTTCAGAATAGATCTTTCTGATACAAGTTTACCAAAACCAGACTTTCGAAAGAAGATTTCAGAAAGATAAGTTTTATAAAAGAGATTTGAGACAAGGTTTTCAGAAAAAGAGTCTTTATATAAAGCTATTTCTGGAACTTTGGTTTTAGAACCAAATATTTTTATATCAGTATTTTAGTTTTCGTCCACTCACTTGGATCGTATAGCGATCTAACCCCCCCACTCCAGTTTTCTGTTGTTACAGGTATTCTCGAAGGATGAGCTCAGGAGGACGGATACTGATGCAGTCACTAGGGTATGAAGTCCATGAGTTCAAGTCAGAAAGAGTGAGAGTCCAGTCAGAGTCAAGTACAAGTTATGTATTAGTCTTGATTTTGAGATAGTTATCATAAAAGTTTTTTTATTAAGTTTATAGTTACGGATGTCGAGTTTGCATGTTAAGTTGTTAAGTTTGGGCCATGGTCCCATACATAAGATATATAATTACAGAAAAAATTATTAGTAATTATTTATGGTTAGAGAGTCGGAGGCTCAGGGGAATAGTACGGCCTATTCCCTGCCGGTAACATCTCCTGGATTGGGGATGTTACAAATTCTGTAATTATATGATAGCATTTATTTTGTGTGAGATCCTCCACATTTAGATGGCATGCATGTTAGAGACCTTTCACGGTCTAACCCTTGGATGTTCATTAGGTGTGGACCGATGCATTCATTGATTTAGTGCGGATCATGATATGATCCATCGGCCTAAATATGTACCCTTAAGGGGTTAGATATCTATTATTTTGATTCGCGATTCTGAAGACTTTGGCCAAAGCTGATCACCTAGGATGATCGTGTATACATCGGAAATATTGTTTTGATTAGTTATAAAGAATCTTGGACATATCTGTTGGGGTTTTATCAAAGGCGCAGTGGAAGCACGCGGTTTGGCCGAAATCGTAACTTTAAAATTTTTTAACTTACCGTATAAATTATTCAATATCTCATATGAATAATTCATTCATATTTCAACTAAACATATTATTTGATATCAAAAAATGATATAATTAATTTAGATAACATCACGAAACTTTTACGAAAACGTTTTTCCGCAAAATAGCATAAAATGTGTTTTTGACCAACCGACCAACCAATACACATGGGGGCTGCCCAAGTCAACCCCAATAATACTTGAGCAGTTCATGGACTGCTCGAACAGTGACCGATTCACTGTTTGGATAGCTATCATCCGGTAAGCCTGAAACTCACCCGGTAACGCCGTTTTTCGCTATTTTCACATACTTTCAATCCGAAATAATTTCCGGCAATTATTCTAATGCCCAAAAAACATCCAATACATTTAAATAACATATTTTTCATCACCAAATTTCTAGAATTTCCAGATCTGATCTGGATATAAAAATATTCATTTTTCATGGTTTAAATCCAATTTTCTCAGCATTAATCATATTGATATTAACACCAATCAAAGTCTGCACCAATGAAGAACTCAAGAACAATTCTAGGTGTTACAAGAGTGGTCATAACACTCTACAATGGCAACCAAGTCATCAAATGACCAAAAGTGTGATTGTTTACCATTAACAATCTTACTTTAATTATCATACATGCATATATGCTTCATTCAAGCTTCCAAACATCTCAACAAAAAATAAAAAAAAGTAGAAAAACATGTAAAAATCATATGTTAAAGCTAAGAACAAGATAAATATTTTTCTATCTAAAGAAAAGATGAAATTACTTACGAATCTTCTTAGCAATTCTATTTTTTCTCTTAACTTTTCTTTTGTGTATTTTTGGAGGCTTAACCTAATGAAGGAAATGAAAAACTAAACCTTTTATATCTCTCACCCCTTGTCCGAAATTATGAAAAAAAAAGAAATTAGATATTTTGTATTTTTAACATTTAAAGTAGCAAAAATCAATTTAACACATTTTTCTAAATTGAAAAAGTCAAACTTTTACACTTTATCATTTCCAAATTTAAATATCAACTTAGATATTTTATATTTTAATTACTTTAATTATTTAAAAATTAAATAATTAAATAATTACTTAAATACAAATATCTAAATATATGTATTATATTACTTTAAATAATCCAAATATATATATTAATGATATATGTCAAATATCTCATTCGACAATTAATTAATGTGTATTTAATAAAATCATATATTAAATACAAATACACATTAATTAGAAAATGACTGAAATGCCCCTTATGCATGTATTTTTCGTTTAACCGTTAAATGATTCGAATTAACTTATTTAATCTGATAAAGTATTATAAGTAATTTGTATTATTCATAACGTGTTGCCCAAGTGCTATACGAGTACACTTCATATTGTGGGACTCTTTAAGTTTAGGTTTTTCCGTCACGGAATCAAATTTCGTGTGCATAATTCACCCACTTGTAAATTATGACGGCCATGGATAATCTCGCTAAACAATGCAAGTCGAGTCATTGCATACATATAATCCATCTGCAAGAGGCTATCAATATTATATCGGGGATTTAAAAAACAACTTCAAATCTCTAAGGTATAATATAGTCGACTTTCAAATTTACGATATCTTAATAACTCTCAGAACTTATTTCTGAAGTACACCACTGTTAGACATTATGTCCCATAGCATCACTGTTTGTAAATGATATTGTATTATTGTACAAAATTAACTATGTGATAATGAAATTGCCTTTTGCCGTTTTGTAATATTATTTACTTTGACTTATAAATGGCGAAAGTCCATATGATTAGTACCTGGACTGAGAATGATATGAGACAGTATCAGTCCCCAAAGGTTTAATCATTAAATATCCCTAGTCGTAGTATTATCGAGACTGGACATCGATAATGCGGAATAGACTAGTATTGCGCTTGTGCACGTTGTGAAGGCACGACGGCATAGTTCTCATATATTTAAGTATTGGATACTTATGCAAGTACGATAGGAGGTTGTGTTTTACCGATGGTACGGAAAACAGCTTCGCTCTGGATAGACCCCGCGGAATCCCATTGGTAGTATGTCTACGTGTCTATGGGAGGCCGCATCAGGGTAGGTGTATATGGTCTTAACCTGAGACTTACATCGCTAGTACTTGCGACAATCGGTAAACTTTAGTTTTGGTGGTTGGGGACCTTAACCGGTTCTGTGTACACCTCTTCTGGGTTTATCGAGAATCGTAGTGTACTGGGTGATGTCAAGATGGAAGTATCGCTTCAGACATATGGAGGTGATGATCACGCAGGACACAGAACTAGTACTCTATAAAAGGTTGCAACCGTCGGGACAATATGACAAGGTCAGGATTGTCCGATTTAAAGAGACTAGTTGCTTGATGTCCGATATATGTTTCGTACGGGGCAGACACATCTCCAGCCCCAGGCCTAGCATGTGATCATCCGATACTGGATCGATGTACGCAATACTACGGTATACTACGCCTGATACAGATCTTATATTCCTATAAGAATATTTCTGGAGAATTGGGTAGGCATGGCGCTTTGCTAGAAGCCAACCTTGTCTTGTAAATCGGTAAAGACGTAGTACGAGGTACGTACGTGTTCGGATTATCCGACGACCGTATTTACTGCCAAAATATCCGGAGATCTCTTGGGTCGCTTCCTGAAGATTCACCTATGATATTTGATTCGGACTTAATTAATCTTGGATTAATTGCGGAGAAACTTTATCTTGGATAAAGTGCATAATTTAGAGAGAGAACGATTAATTTGGAATTAATCGATAAAATTATTGTATTCGATATAATAATCGAAATTCGATTTCGACGCGAAATTAAAATTAGATTTTAATTCGGGCATACGAGTTAATTTAGAATTAATTCGTAAGCGACGTAAATAATAATTTCGCTAGGAGCGATTATTTATTTAAATCCGATTTAATTAACGTCGCGACGCAAGTTCGGTATTTCGGAAATATCGAACCCGAACGCGTGAGTGGACGTGGGCCCACTTTCATTTGGGAACGTGTGGGGCCCACATGACACTTGTCATTATATGCATTATTTTATTGATAAGGCATTGCATGTTAATAGTGTACAAAACACTCTAAGGCATTGCATGGTGATAGTGTGCATTACACTCAAAGGCTTTGCATGGAGTTTGAGTGTTTGACACTCTAAGCCATTGCATGGTTTATGTCATAGATTTATTATTTATTTAATAAATTATAACATAAATATAAATTGATTTTGGGTAAAACAAAGATCAATTAAGACTTTACACAAAATCTCTCTTCTCTCTCAAATTGCCGAGAACTCCATTGACAAGGGCAAGGAAGATTTGATCTTCTATTTCTCTCCAATTTTGCTAGCACAAGCAAGGGATCAAAAGAGGTGATAGGGAAACCATCAAAGAGCTTGGAATACAAAAGCTTGGAGCTTCAAGTCTTCTTCCTCCTCTTGGCCGAATCTTCCAACACTTGGAGCTTCCACCATTTGATCATCTTCTTCATCACATAGCTTTGTAAGTATGATTCCGCCATGCTTCAAGTCTTTTATATATATTCATTTATAGTATTTCATGAATGCTTAATCTTTCCTTGGGACATATTATAGAAACCAACAATGGTATCATGGAGCCATGGTTAAGCATGAAATACTTTAGGTTAAAATTTGACAAAATTGGTTGAAGCATGTTCTTGTGAAATTTGATGAATAAGTATGCTTGCATGTATATAGAATGATATTACATGGAATCAATTTTATGAAAAATGCATTGGATGATTTTTCCCCAAAATTTTGACCTTGGCCGAATGGGTGTGGTAAATTGATAAAAGCATGATCTTGTGAAATTTGATGAATAAGTATGCTTGCATGTATATAGAATGATATTACATGGAATCAATTTTATGAAAAATGCATTGGATGATTTTTCCCCAATATCTTCACCTTGGCCGAATGGCATGAAGAAATTGATATAAGCATGTTCTTGTGAAATTTGATTAATAAGTATGCTTGCATGTATATAACATGATGTTATATGGAATCAATTTTATGAAAAATGCATTGGATGATTTTTCCCCTAAACTCATGCCTTGGCCGAATGTGTTGCTACTTGGAGTGGATTGGATTTTTTTTTTGTGTTTAAGATCATTGGATGACTTAGAACGTGTACGGAACGTTGATTAGTAATTCAATCGGATTGAAAAGCAAATCGACACAAAAACTCACCTTGGCCGAATACATAAGACATGTAAAGGAGTTGATTTTTTGTTAAAATTAATGTTGGACATTTATTTTAAACAATACATGATTAATAAATTAAATGGGTATTTTTTGAAATATTTGGTTTAATATATTAATCTTGGTATTACACTTTAATTAATTGGACTTTAATGTTTGGAATATTAAAATTTAATTAATGGGCTTAATTGGTGAATTGGGCTTTTAATATTGTATTTGGGCATAATGGGCTTGGTTGGACCAAGTGGATTTGGGCCAAATGGATTGGATCCAATTTGGGCCTAAATCACTCCATTAAGTCCAAATATAATATAATGGGCTTTAATAATTTAATTGGGCCTTATGGGCTTGAAATTGGTTTTATGGCACTTAAGGGTGATTCCTTATTTGGGCTTGGTAATTGGGCATGACCCACATTGACCAAAGCCCAAGCCTTAATAAATCAATTGAAAGCCCATTTGACTTGAATTAAATTAAACATTGGATGTTAGTTGGGCTTTGAGACCCAATAGAATTGGATTTAGAATCTAAGTCTTTAAAGCACATTAAAAGTGTAAACATTTAATTTGGAATTAAATAATTGAATTAGTATTGAATACGAATTAAATTAGATTTAATTAGTAGTTCGATATAATTCGCGAATTCGTACCTTATGTACTTATTCTAAATCGAGTTGGACTCGCGCAAAATCAAACCGTTGTTTGAACATTGGATGATCACTTTAACAAAGACTAATTAATTGGATTAGATTGGTTGTAAAAGCATGTCTTGTTTGAATATATATGTATGTGATGAATGAATAGTGTATATTGGATGGATATTAGAAGGGAAAGGGTAATTTTAGAAATTATTGTAAATTTGGAATTATAAATTGGACCTGCGTGTCCAGCCTTATCTCTTTATCTCTTTGTATTCTCTTCTCACCTAATTCCCCTCAATGTAAATGAGGTTTCTGTTGGTTTCTATAATATGTCCCAAACAAAGATTAAGCATTCATGAAATACTATAAAGAATATATATTTAAACATGAAGTATGGCGGAATCATACTTACAATGCCTTGTGATGAAGTAGAAGATCAAATGGTAGAAGCTCCAAGTGGTGGAGGATTCGGCCAAGAGGAGGAAGAAGGCTTCAAGCTCCAAGCTCTTGTATTCCAAGCTCTTTGATGGTTTCCCTATCACCTCTTTTGATCCCTTGCTTGTGCTAGCAAAAATGGAGAAGTGGAAGATCAAATCTTCCTTGCCTTGACAATGG
>SKCR01023244.1:0-48644 GCA_019454045.1 Zanthoxylum bungeanum | reverse complement strand
GGTAGGAGACCAAATCTTAATTATATTAAGGTTTGGGGTTGTACTGCCTATGTCAGGGTGACTCAGCAAGATAAGCTTTCGCCTCGAGGGCAAAAGTTTAGGTTTGTTGGATATCCTTCGAATACGAGGGGATATATGTTCTATAATATCGAGCATCGAAATGTGTTCGTAGCTCGCTTCGCAAAATTTCTAGAAGTATAATTTTTGTCAGAAGGTGGTAATCATAGACAGGTTGAGCTTGATGAAGTCCAACCTGAAAACAACGAACCAACGGAGGAACCTGGAGTTCAAGTTGATGAAGGACCTTCAACACACACACTCCGTAGATCGCAAAGGGTATCTAGACCTCCTGAACGCTTGTATTTGATACAAGAAAAGAGTCTGGATGTTCTCTTAGTTGAAGAGACAGATCATTTCGCCTATAGAGAATCGATGTTGGACATCGACTCCGTGAAATGGCAAAGTGCCATGAAATCCGAGATAGACTCAATGCATGAGAATCAAGTTTGGGACTTGGTTTCGCTTCCCGAAGGAATTGTTCCTATCGGTTGTAAATGGGTTTACAAGAGGAAGCGCGGGCCTGATGGTAAGGTTGAAACTTACAAGGACCGACTGGTAGCAAAAGGTTACACGCACGACCTGGCGTCGACTACGATGAAACTTTTTCACCAGTTGCAATGCTTAAATCTATCCGGATTTTTCTTTCTATAGCTGCGTATCATGACTACGAGATTTGGCAAATGGATGTCAAAACGACTTTTCTAAATGGATTCTTGATGAAGAAATCTATATGGAACAACCGGAAGGTTTTGCATCCAGCGAAAACTCGGGCATGGTTTGTAAGCTTAAGAAGTCCATTTATGGACTTAAACAAGCTTCACGAAGTTGGAATCTTCGATTCGATGAGATTATTAGATCGTCTGGTTTTCTCAAGAATTCGGAAGAATCCTGTGTGTATCAGAAGGCCAGTGGGAGCATGGTCGTATTTTTAGTCCTATATGTTAATGACATCCTAATCATTGGGAATGATTTAGGTATGTTACAAAGCGTCAAAGCATACCTCTGTAAGAATTTCCCCATGAAGGACCTGGGAGAAGCTTCCTATGTTTTAGGGATAAAACTCTATAGAGATAGACAAAGGAGGCTGATTGGGTTATCCCAATCAACGTACATAGATAAGATCTTAGAACAGTATAGTTTTGATAATTGTAAGACAGCAAACATACCGTTCAGACATGGGATTCATCTTTCAAAGAAGATGTGTCCACAAAAAGATGAGAATGTTAGAATGTCTAACCAACCTTATGCTTCGTGTTTGGGTAGCATAATGTATGCCATGTTATGTACTAGGCATGATATCAGTTTCGCTGTTAGCGTAACTAGTCGATATCAGTCCAATCCGGGTAATGACCATTGGATGGCCATTAAACATATCCTAAAGTATCTTAAAGGTACTAAGGATAAGTTAATAATTTATGGAGGAAACGAACTACAAGTTAACGGGTATACGGATTCTGATTTCCAATCGGATCCTAATGATAGAAAGTCTACATCTGGATTCGTATTTACCCTTAATGAAGGTGCAGTTTGTTGGAAGAGTTCCAAACAGGGATCGACAGCTGATTCCACCACTGAGGCGGAATATATTGCAGCTTCTGAAGCTGCAAAAGAGGCTGTGTGGATAAAGAACTTTATCACAGAATTGGGAATTATCCCAAGTATCGAGAATGCGACTCCGTTATACTGTGATAATATTGGAGCCATTGCGCAAGCAAAGGAACCGATGGCGCATCAGAAGTCAAGCATGTGGAACGCAAGTACCACATCATTCGAGAGATCGTGTCGCGAGGGGATATTGTCGTGTACAAGGTACCGAGTGAAGATAATGTAGCAGACCCGCTGACGAAGGCCATACCTCTGAAGTTGTTTGATAAACACGTGGAGTCGATGGGTATTAGATATAATCGATATTGGCACTAGAGCAAGTGGGAGATTTTATTGGGGTTGGTGCTCAGAGCGGCAATTCCCGGTTGTATTTCTTTTGAATACTTCTGTAAAATATTATTATTATGAATAATATATGCAGTTTCTATAATATAATCTATATTTCTATATGGTAAAGACGTAATGACCCTAGAATGATTAGTCATGATACAATTGCAAAAGTGTCGCAACAGACATTGAGAAGTATCATGACGTTGTCATTCTCAGACAGTTCCTGGTCAAGGTTTACACTACTTGGTCAGTATAGTAAACCCGTTGAGACCGGTACATGTCGTATACTAGAATATATGATTCCAATGGTTTCTCAATGAACGACTCACCGAATATTCTTAATGGATGGTACACCAGCGTCAATAAGAATCTTCTTGGGTTGAGTAGCACTTGTGATTCTTAGACTTGAGATGCCATTGTGGGCACATGAGACATCTTCTACAATCAGACAGTAGTCACGTCACCGATCTATTAAGATCAGACCTCCGCATGTTCATTGGGTGTAGATAGATCCTCAGGGTGTCCTAGATAGGATTCGTCAGTTCTGTGTATCAGAGCATAGGTAGTCCATATGATTATCAATCAGATAAAACCATGGGCCCGTGGTAAATTTTAGAAGCTAGTTCTAAACATTCTTTTAGAGATTGCTAATGGAATAGTCGACTGGATAATCCCCATAGAGATTTGACGTTTACATCTATATCTCTGGGATTTATCCGGATACCTGTGATGGAGGAATTATACATTTGCCATGACCTCGACCTGTATGGTTCAGCGAGATTATCTGTGATCGTCATAATCTACGGGTGGATAGATTATGGACACGAAATTAGATTTCGTGACGGATATACCTGAATCTAGAGAGTCTCAATAATGAAACATACTCGTAGAGCACTAGAGCAACATTAATCAATAATATTGATTATTTATAAAGTCGTTTAAAGGTTAAACGCAAGATACGTGCTAAAGGGACTAGATAGTCATTTGCCTAATTATTGTGTATTACATTTAATACTTGATTAATTTAAATACACATTAATTAATAGTCAAAATGAGTTATTCGACTTATATCTTAAATGAATATATGTTTTTAATATTTAATGTAAATATTATACATATATTTAATATATTTGTATTTGATTAATTAATTGATTATTTAATTGTTAATGATTAAATTAATTAAAATATAAATATCTTACATTAGGATATTTAAAGTAAATGATATTAGTTGCCTTTGTTGACTTAATTAAATATCTATAAAGTTGTATTTAGATATTTATGCAACTTGACTAAATGAATTTGAAATGAAAATTGAAATTAATATTTTTATATTTGGCTTAGGTAATTTCGGCCAAGGCTAAAATCAACAAGTATAAATTGTTTTCATTTAATTTTCATTTGATAACCTAATACACTTTACAAGAAACTCCATTAAAGAAAACAAAGAAAGCAAGTGAGGAAGAAAGAAGAAACCAAAAGAAAGCTTGGATTTTGTAAGTTTTTCAAACTTACTATTAGAAAGGAAATTATTCCTTAGGATCTAGGCAACATCTTGTGATGTTATTAAGTTATTCTTTTCATTATTTCTTGTGTTTTTGATGATGGAAATTTTGTTGAAAGTGTTGAGCATGTATGATGAAGAAAGCTTGTAACTATTGTAGTTATAACTATTCTTTTAAGGTTTTGGAAACCATGTTGCTAATCTAGAGTTATTGACCCACTCGTAAATGACCTAGATTTGATCTTGAGTTGTTTCATTGTGTTAAGACTTGGATTGGATGGAAGAATGATGATTGAAGTAATTGATTTAATGTATTTAGTCTAATTTGTCCAATTTGTGGAAATTGAAAAATTAGGGTTCATGACCAATTCCAAATTTGGGGCTTTTCATATATGTTGTGTATTTGTGTGTGTGTATAATGCATATAAAGTTTCATGTTCATTGGATTACATCTTGATGTGTTTTGAAGCATGAAATGACAAAGTGTACCAAATGGAACCTTAGTGAGGCTCTCGCCCAAATGAGTAATTTTGGGGATTTTGTTGCTTTTGGTGTTTTGATGTTTTGAACATGCTAATTTCATCTTAGAAATGATTTAGAATCATTCAAAATTGATTTGATCAATTTCGGACTAAAATTGACAAAAATACCAAGTAAGGGTAATTTAGTAAATTCACCTAAATATGATTTATTGAATTTTATTTCATAATTTGATTATTGGAATATTAAATAAATATGTTTATTTAATTAATCCGAGAAAAAGTTTTGAAATCGGAAAATACGATTTTCCACCGCTTCCGCTGCGTTACCGGATTCAGCCCCTAAAAACCCCTACAGTTGTGTAGTTGAGTTGAGCTTCATTTAGAGTTCTGCTGGAGTAGTAAATGGTATGGAAAATTTTTGCTTTACGTTGTCCCAAAACTGCACCTACAACAAATTCACTAACATCGCACATCACGTCAAATGGAATGGTCCAATATGGTGCTACTATGATGGGGGAGAGACTAGCTTCTGTTTCAGGATCTCAAAAGCTTCGTGGCATTCTTTGGTGAATTTAAAATGCACATCTTTCTCCAACAGATTACATAGAGTTTTAACAATCTTGGAAAAGTCTTTGATAAATCTCCTGTAAAAGCCTGCATGTCCGAGAAATCTCTGAATCCCTTTGATAGATGATGGTGGAGGAAGTTTTTCAATTGTCTCGATCTTTGCTTTGTCTACCTCGATTCCTTTTTGTGAGATCCGATGTCCCGGGACGATTGCCTTCCTGCACCATGAAGTGGCATTTCTCCCAGTTGAGTACCAGGTTGGTATCTTCGTATCTTTGTAACACTTTTTTCCAAATTTTGCAAGCAGTGGTCGAACGAGTCTCCAAAAAAAGAAAAATCATCCATGAAAACCTTCATACTTTGTTCCAGCATGTCTGAAAAGATGGCCATCATGCAACGTTGAAATGTGGCAGGAGCATTACATAGTCCAAATGGAATCCTGCGGAAAGCAAAACTATTATACGGACATGTAAAAATGGTTTTCTCCTAATCTTCTGGGGCGATGGCAATCTGATTGTACCCCGAGTATCCGTCCAGAAAATTATAGAACTCATGTCTCGCCAATCTGTCTAGCATCTAGTCAATGAATGGTAACGGGAAATGATCTTTCCTTGTTGCTTTGTTCAGTTTCCTGTAGTCCATCCATACTCTCCATCCAGTCACTGTTCTTGTTGGAATCAGTTCGTTCTTTTCAATTGTGACTACAGTTATTCCTCCTTTCTTTGGCACACATTGCATAGAACTCACCCACGTGCTGTAAGAGATGGGGTAGATGATGCTGACATCCAACCATTTGATAATTTCTTTCTTCACGACCTCTTTCATGATTAGATTTAGTCTTCGTTGATGCTCCACTGTGACTTTGTACTCGTCATTCATCAGAATTTTGTGCATGCAAAATGATGGACTAATGCCTCGAATGTCTATTATAGTCCAGCCAATGGCTTTTTTGTGTTCTCGTAACACTCTCAGAAACTTATCTTTCTGCACCAATGTTAGCGATGAAGAAATAATCACAGGTAAATCAGAAGAGTTTCCTAAAAATGCATACCTGAGATGGCTCGGAAATTGCTTTAGTTCCAGTTGTGGTAGTTCTTCAATCGATGGCTTGATTCACTCCTTTTTTGGTAGTTCCAAACTTTCCACATGTGGTGTCGATTTGAAGCGAAATGGTCTGTCAAGATAGTTGATACATTCCAGAATTTCATCATCTAGCTCGCTATCAGTCATGTTGGTGATGCAAGCTTCAAGTTTATTTATGGGAAGTTGCATTGCATCAGTATCCTGGATGATATTATCTACAATATCAATTCTGAAACATTCCTCCACCTTTTCATCACTCGGGAATTTCATGGCTTTGAAAACATTGAATGTAACTTCTTGGTCCTGCACTTTCATGGTTAGTTCTCCATTTTGTACATCAATAACAGTTCGACCTGTAGCCAAGAATGGTCTCCCGATGATGATAGATACATATTTGTCTTCTTCCATGTCAAGGATAATAAAATCTGCAGGGAAAATGAATTTGTCGACTTTAACCAATACATCTTCCACTACACCTCTCGGAAATATGAACGATCTGTCAGCAAGCTGCAGAGTAACTGAGGTGGGCATTGCTTCTCCAATCTACAGTTTCCTATAAATAGACAAAGGCATCAAGTTAATGCTAGCACCTAAATCACATAAAACCTTACCGAAGTAATGTTCTCCTATGGTGCAAGGGATGGTGAAACTGTCAGGATCTTTCAACTTTGGGGGAAGCTTCCTTTGAATGATGGCGTTGCATTCTTCTGTCAATGCTATTGTCTCGTAATCTCCCAACCTCCGCTTTCGTGACAGAATGTCTTTCATGAATTTGACATAGTTGGGCATTTGTTCCAACGCTTCTGCAAATGGAATGTTGATATGCAACTTCTTGAAGATCTCCAGGAATCGAGCAAACTACTTGTCTAGTTTGTTTTTCTGGAGACGATGTGGAAAAGGTGGAGGTGGAGTAAGTCTTTCTCGATCATTTGCTTTTGCATCTTTTTCCTCAATTTGTTGATCTGATTCACTGCTTTCTTTTAGAACTTCCTCAACAATTTCCTTGACTCCAACATTTTTGTTGATTTCAGTACCACTTATCAAAGTGATGGCATGACATTGCTCTTTCCCCATGTTCCTTGGATTTGGTTCTGTGTTACTAGGAAGTGTACCTTGCGGTCTGTAACTCTGAACATTGGCCAGTTGTCCCATTTGATTCTCCAGTGTTTTCAAAGATGCTGCTTGACTTTGAATTAACGCTGTTTGGGATTGAAACATGGAATCATATGATGCTTCTTGAGAATCGTATTTTGCTTCTAGATTTTTCAAGTAAGCCAGCACTTTTGTTATTCCTAGTTCTTTTTTATACTCATGACCTTTGTTTTGCTGTTGGAATCCTGGTGGTGGATTGTTCTTTTACCCTGAATTGTTGTTTCATGCAAAATTGGGATGATTCTTCCACCTTGGATTGTAGGTATTGGAATATGGATTGTCCCCCAGTTTTTTGAAATTGTTAACATAGTTCACCGTCTCATCATGTTGGTTGTATGATTCTGCTTCTGATGCTCCCTCATATGGTGAACTTGTGGATCCAGCATTAACCTTCATGTTAAGAGTTTCCAGATTTTTACAAATCAGATACAGCTTGGCATTCATTGCTGTGTTGGCTCCAACTTCGTAAATTCCTGCGATTCGTTGAATCATGCTTCTTTCTGTTGGCCACAAAGAATTTTTGTTGGTCATTTCTTCAATTAAGTCACAGGCCTGATCTTCTCATTTTTCCATTAAAGCTCCTCCAGCAGCAGCATCAATTATGGTTCTTATTAATCCAAAAATTCCATTATATAAGGTTTGGACTTGTAGTCACTTTGCAATCTCATGGTGATGACATTTTCTGAGCAAATCCTTGTATCTTTCCCAAGCTTTGCAGAGGGATTCTGAGTCATGTTGTACAAATGATGTAATATCATTCCTCAACTTTGCAGTTCTGGCTGGGGGAAAGTAATTTGCAAGGAATTTGGTGGCTAAAGTGTTCCAAGTTGTGATGGAACCCGCTGGTAGTGAATGTAGCCAAGCCTTAGCTTTATCTTTCAAGGAATATGGAAAAACACATAGTCGCATTGCTTCTTCTGACACTCGATTCTAATTGAATGTGCCACAAACTTCCAGAAAGTTACTGATGTGGGCATTAGGATCTTCAGTTGCATTCCCCCTAAACTGAATTGACTGCTGTATCATCTGGATGCATGTTTTGATGTCACACGTATTTACAGGTAAGAGAGGAAGTACAATACATGAAATGAAGCCGTCAACCACCGGAATAGTTCTGTCTCGAATAAGAATTCGTGGTGCAACTTCCAAAGGTTCAGGTTCCATATTGATCAGTGCTTCTTGGCCTTCTAGCCTTTCCCTTCTTAACTGTCTGATGGTTCTTTCAATTTCTGGGTCAAGCGGACGGATTTCAAAGTTTCTGGTTCTTCTCATGTAGTGACTGAGAACCTGAACATAAGAAAACTTAAATAATAAGTAAAAACAAATTAGACACGAGTAAAGGTATCTAACCCCAAAATTAATAGTGAAAGATAAATAAGTCCCCGACAACCGCGCCAAAAACTTGATCGGTGGTAAACACACACACGTTACGTAAGCGCACGTATCGCTCAAGTAATATAAAATGTATCGATCACATTAGGACTTAATACATAAGCTATTAATTTATGAAGCTAAATATCTACGTTATTTTTGGTTGGATGGTGATTTTAATCTAAAGACAAGTAATTAAAACAAAACAATGGTAGATTTTAAGTTTTAAACAATGATATGAAAATATCCAGGGTTATGAATCCTTCCAATATCTTTTAAAGATGAAGTGATTATCTCATGTTTGTGCAATATATCGGTTTATTAACCTGGAACACGAAGTTATGCAAAAGCCTCTTCTGATGGTCAGATGTAAATACCAAAAGTAACCCAATTAACTATATTCCTATGTTAATTAAGAAACTCTGAATTCATTAAGATTAAGTTCTAATTATGGCTACCCCCGCCCGACAGGTATATTCCTATCCTGTAAGAAAATCTACATATGAGACATTTACCCCAAGGTGAGATCGTGAGCTATTGAGTCTATGGCTAAAACCTAAAATCCCTTTTCCAAGTTCATTTTAAGTTTACCAAATCAATCGTATTAATGGCTAGTTAAGAAGAAACATTAAGCTTAAGACTCAATAAATAAACCAATATACTACCCAAAATATAAAATAATCACTTATAAAACGGTGATATTAGAATTCATCACAGCCCTATATAATATTTTTAGTTACAAAACATACCTAAAATTACAAAATGCATAGTTAAACAAAATAACATAACAGAAAATTAAAAGTAAAGAAAATTACAACAATAAAAGAAAATGATGGAGCTAGGGGTTTCACTTTTAATACTTCAAATATATATTACTCATTTATCAATTAATCATTTCTTGAATTAATTATATTAAAACCGACCATATAGGCGGTGAATGTCATTTGTCCAAAGTCCAACTGACCATATAGGCGGTAAAAAAATCATATAAACCGGCCATGTAGGCGGTAACAAGTTTAGCACATAAATCGACCATATAGGCGGAAACTAAGTCCAATAATGCAAAACCGGCCATATAGGCGGTAAATAATTAATTCAATTTACTTATTTAAAATAAGGGAGTAAATCTAAATTATTATATTAAAAGTTTCACCCCAGACTCCAACAAAAAGAGATTACCTACTCATTATGTAATTAAAAACACATAAAAAATTATTAAATAAATAAAGAGAAAATACAAGAAAACTTAAATAAACATGCATGACACTTTTTTTTAGGTTTTCATGGAAAAATCCCCCAAAGAAAGCATGAAAAATTTACAAAGTTTAGCTTGGTATTTATATGCAAATATAAAGGCTTCCACCAAACATGGCACCAAACATGGCACCAAACATGGCACCAAACATGGTACCAAATCCTCCACCAAACATGGAAGTTTGACAATTTCTATTTTTTTATTTATTTTTTATTTATTTTTATTTTTTGAAAATGACTTTAATAATTACACATAACACACTTTGGGATTTTTCATCAATTTCGGTAATGAAAACTACAGAATTAGAAAATCTTATGAACTTCAAAGTTGTAGATCTTTGCGTCTTATTTAATCTAGAACTTGAATCACCTCAATTTGATATCGGAATAAAAATTTATGGCGAAAATACAACAATTGCGCAAAGTTGAAATTTCCGAAATTGTACTCCGTTAGAACGCTATTTCAAGTTTCCAATCTCCAAAATCAAAATATCAAGTCCAATTTTTGCCCTTATTTGTTCCATATTTCGTCTGGCTTGATTCCATTAAGTCTCGATTTTATTTTATCTATAAAATAAACTAAAACACATCAAAACGTTCATAAAACTCGAGAAACTATACAAAATATTAAGTAAATGGGGCGGTAAATATTGATATATTTTCCGCTCATCAGTGTTGTTCATTTTTTCAGCAACACCATTGTCACGATCCCCTCCATAGAGTGGGACCGACCCTAGAAAGGGGTTCGCATACCACTTTTTTAACATTCTACATATGATGCATTTCAAATATATTTGCAAAGAAAATAATATTTCTTAGATTATAATTTAGCAAATATCTAATATTAAGGTTTACAACACAATCTTAAAAACATAAAAATAATGTCCTAAATATTTGACCAGCCCGAAGAGTTATTGTGGCATGTGGATCAAATCCCGGTACTGCTACTACTGTGTTGGCAAACTACTTGAGATGTTTGGGGAAAATGGGTGAGCTTAAAGAGCTCAGTAAGTAAAGCAACCATACTCTTAATATGACTTCACCAAAAAAATATGGATATGTGTGTGTGTGTGTGTAATATTTGAAAATAACATCTATTATAATAAGAACTATCTCAAGCAACCATTCTCACAACAATGCAAACATCCATCAAACATGGTTGTTAATTCGGGTTCGATATAATAGTTAATTGAAACTAATGTGAGAGTACCTCATCACCACTCCCAAGATTTCCCACTATATCATCTCGCATATATGTATAAGTGGAAATTGAAACACGCCTATCCACTATTCTTGCATAACATATAACCTCGTATCACATCTCAGCTTATCTCTGGCCATTATTATAGAAGACCCGACAGTATAACATAACAACACACATTATCCAAAATAATCAAATATCATTTAATCCATCAATCTCATTTCAACAATCATGAATCTATATTTCTCTTGCTTTTAGTAACTCAATAAATATCTCAATATATACATATAAATATATATACACATATATATAACTATATTTATACAATATTATATATATATATATATATATATATATATATATATATATACTTATCCGGTGAGTTCACAGTTCCTCGGCTACCAAGTATCTATTTCTCCGTTTATCTCTGCAGAATGCCATTGGAGATCTCATTTCATAGATTATCTCGGTTCTCGCCTGTACCTCTGCCCTTATGAATGTCGGATCGTGAGGATTCCTTGTTCACGACAAATATTAACCAACAAATAATTATATTAAGAAATCATCATGCGTTGTACTTACCTCAATCCACGTAAAAGTCTTCTATATGTCCATACCCTTGCTAAGATTTAAAAAGTATAAAATTTTAATCAGGTCCCTCAATTTTACTAAAATTATAATTTTATCCTAAACTTTCTAAATTTTAATTTAACCCCAAAATTTTTCTACTATGTCATTTTAGTCCTAAACCACTCAAATATTTCATATTAACCTATAAAATCCAGAATTTACAGATTTGCACTCCTAATTATGCCAATATGCAATTAAGTCTAAAACTGTTATGTTTATACCCCCAAAACTATAACAATCGCATACTAAGCTCCAAAGACCTCCAAATTTCACAACGAATGAACCAACGGTCGATATAAGTCACAACGATCACAATGATGATGGTGGTGATGGCTGATGTATGGTGGTTGACCGGCGTAAACACACACGTATAACGCAAGCGCACGTATCGTTCAAGTAGTATAAAAATATGATCCCACGAGGACTTAATTCCTACTGTTGTTATTAATTATTGAATCTATTGATTTACAGATATCTAATTGAGGGAGAAGAGAATGATTGTTTGATTTGGTTGATTGTAGATTTGCTAAATAAATAAATAAATAAAAAGACAAAAGAAAATACTAAGGAAAAATAACAAAAGACACAAAGATCTAGGGTTGTGAATCATTCTAATATCTTTTAAAAGATGAAGTGATTATTTTATGTTTGTGTAATAAATCAGTTTACTAACCTGGAACACTAAATTATGCAAAAGCCTCTGTCGATGGTCAGACGCAAATACCCAGTTTAACCCAATTGAATCATATGTCTATGTCAACCAAATTATCTGGATTCATTAAAATTAAGTTCCAATTATGGTTACCCTCGTCCGACAGGTATATGTCTATCCTGTAGGAAATCTATTAAAGGGTTATCTATCCTCAAGGAAGATCGTGGGCTATTAAGTCTAAGGCTGAAACCTAAAATCCCTATGTCTAGTTCATTTTAGATTTACCACATCAATCTTATTGGTGATCAGACAACAAGAAGCATTATGCTTAAAACTTAATAAGTAAACCTTTAAATTACCCAAACTATAAAATAATCACTTATAAACCGGTGATATTAGAATTCATCACAACTCCAGATAACTAACACATAACTAGGGCTAGTAAAAACTTAAATAAAATAAAAGACATAAAGTAAATACTGAAAATTAAATACTGAAAAGTAAATTGCTGAAAAGTAAAAAAAGTGAAAAGTAAAAAGTAAAAAGTAAAAAGCAAAAAGTAAAAAGTAAAAAGTAAAAAAAAATTAAAAGAAAATTATTGAAAGTAAATTGCTAAAAGTAAATAAAGTAAAAGTACAATAAAAGAAAATATTGGGGTTAGAGGATCAACTTTTATTACTACTATTTTAGATATCTCCCTTAATATAATATATTAACTTTGCGTGATAATTACCAACCAGCCATATATGCGGTATCCTGATTAAGTCAAATTAATAATTAATTACCAACCGACCAACCAGGCGGTATCCATACTTAGTCAGATTAAAACCAATTTATAATTAATTACCAACCGACCAATATAGCGGTATCCTCATTAAGTCAGGTTTTAAATAGTTTATATATTATAATTAAGGGAGATTAATCTAAATAGTAATAATAAAAGCTTTACCTTTCACCCCAGCAAGGGGGAATTACCTCCTCATTGCTTGAAAAATAAAAACTGAAAAGTAAAGAAAATAAAATGTTGTGCGTAAAAGTAATTGCGGAAAGTAAAAACTGAAAAGTAAAGAAAAGAAAGTGCGAAACTGAAAATTAATTACTGAAAACTAAAAATAAACAAACTAGATACAATCTTCTTATTTATTCATTAAGAATTTCAAAGAAGAAAGTATGAATTTTACAAATGAAATGGCTTGGTATTTATAGGCAAAATTTTGCCACCATCAAATTCTCCACCAAATCCATTATTAATTTCTCCACTAATTACTCCACCAAATCCATAATTGCTCCACTAATTGATTATCTTATTTGGTGTTGATTTGATAATTTTTATTAATTATTAATTAATTAATATTTTGCTTTGAAAATGATTGATAATGACTTTTAATAATTACACTCCACACACTTCTGGATGGTTCATCAATTTCGGTCATGAAATCATTAGAATTCGAAAATATTTTCTCTTTCAAGGTTGTAGATCTTTGAGTCTTCTTTAATCTGGAACTTGAATCAGCTCAATCCGATATTTGAGTAAAAGGTTATTCCCAACACACGACAGATGCGCAAAACTGGAATTTCCAAAACTGCACTTCGTCAAAACGCCCTTTCAAGTTTCCAATCTCCAAAATTAAAATATCAAGTCCAATAATTGCCATTATTTGACCCATATTTCATCCTAAATGATTTCATTGAGACCCGATATTATTTTATCTACAAAATAAACTAAAACACATCAAAAAGTTCATCAAACCCGAGAAACTAAATAAAATATTAAGTAAAAGGGGCGGTAAATATTGATATATTTTCCGCTCATCAGTGGTTACCGATAAACGGTTAAATGACGATAACTATATTTTTTGGCTTGTTTATCAACAACCAAATGTCAGATTTAGGCAAACAAAGTGCACATACTGCGTATCTCGATGAGAGGAAGATTTCAGTTTGGAAGGTGAGGATCATGCACAACGACGCATGGGCGCTTAGCGGAGGAGTCACGACAGTGTGTAGAGGGGCGTAAGGGCACATTCGGTGGAATACCGACGACGTTTGATTCATCTTATCGATATAAGTCTCTAGATGTGGTCACTCGTTAGAAATTGTAGTCGAATGATATTAAATAAGGCACTTTCTCTCTTTGAATACACTTTCTCCCTCTATAGTTGTTTCTCTCACAACTTGTTTCATTTTTCTCGATAAAATGCTCCCTGTAAATGCTCTCAATTCTCTCTTGACTCACCAAAAAACATTATCCTCATCCTTTCCTTGGATTCAACTTAAAACACAGAAAAATTAAATTAATCTAGGGTGGTTGTTTAATAATAGGAAGTGGTTGTGGGTTAGTTGTGTAATACCTCATTTGTTTTTATTTTTATTTGTTTTATTATTTTTCTTTCTCTCCTTATCACATTCATACCTAACCAAAACCCCACAATGTTATTATATTACCTAAAAGCATATCCCAATTCTACAAATCATTAAACCAAACAAAATTATTCAACCCTCCTATTTCAATAATTCTAACCACTAAACTTCACTAGTTGCAATGTCTACCGAGTAGGCACTCACATTCTTCTTCATAACTTGGTTTAAAGTGTTATTGACCAACTAAATCCAGTGGATGGATTCTTTAGCATGTGAAGAATATCATGTTGTTTTGAGAAAATCGTGTCGTTTTGATGGATCAATAAGGAACAAGTTTATCTACTCCTTCTTCAGTATCATTTATGCTGTAATAAAATCTGCTAAGGATTTACTGATGAGGATAGAGAGAGAGACGGAACTTTGAATGTATTTGGTTATGAGAACAATATTTCTCATGGCCATCCAAGAAGATTTTGGAGTTGTGATTTAGAGAGAGGAGTGTGAGGTTATTGAAGACAATTCCAGAGAGCTTGAGAGCAATTTCTTGGAGTTTTAGAGAGAGAAATCGAGAGCATGAGAGATGACTATCCAAAAGAGAGAGAAAGTACATAGACAGAGAGAGAAATTGAGTTTTCGACGTCGTCCGATCTCTGTTACCGGAAAGTGACCACATTTGGGCATCCCCTTATTGAGACGAATCCACTGCCACCGGACCGCCACCGATACACCTCCAGACGCACCCCCACGCATCGGCGACTTGCTTCCACGTGCTCTACGCACCACGTGCATGTATGACGCCTCCCGGATCGGAATTTTCCCATCGTCGAGATACGCTAGTTGTACACATCGTTTTCCCAAATCGGACTTCGGTTGTTGAGAAATAAGTAAATATGGTTGTTATCGGTGTTTAACCGATCATCGATAACCGCCAAGTTTTAGCCCCTACCACCACCATCACCGTGAACCTTGAGATGTTTGCTGACCAGCGTTCTTTCGTTGTGAGATTTGGAGGTCGTTGGAGCTCAGTATATGATTATTGCCATTTTGGGGGTGTAAATGATAGAATTGGAATGTTTTAGATTTAATTATATATTTATATATTTTTAAGACTTGTGTTGTAAACCATAAAATTGTGTACAATTCATGGATTTTTAATTTATGATGTAATAATTGTGTGTATTTAAATGGTTGGTTTGACATATAGAATGCTCGAGCTAAAGAAGTTCGCGAACCTCTTTCTATGGTTGGGCCCGCTCTATGGAGGGGGTCGTGACAGATTTGGTATCAGAGTTTAGGATTTAGGTTCTGTAGACACATTGTATTAGCTGAGGGTATTAAAATGGTAGTTTTGTGTCCGTAGGAAAATGTATGGACGTGGCCGTGGTACTGGTACTCAACGTGGGAGAGTGATAGTTTTATGATGTGAGAGAATGTCGAGTAATAGTATAGAGATACCCCACACTTAGTCGATAGATCTTGAATTTGATAAAGCTTTATCTGGTATTCCGCCGATTGTTGAGGATAACGAAGGTTCTAGACTTTTACCTCAAGTAGTTTTATCAGTTGCCTACATCGTTATTCATGTAGCTGCATTTGACGTGATTTCTATAGTTGTACCTAATATAAACCTCATGTCGTAGTTATAACATCGTCGTGAGTCAGTAGGTCGAAGATATTAGAACTTTGGTGTTCGAGAAAGGAGAAGGAAGACATTGTTGACACTCATGTATAAGAAAACATAGGCAATAATCCCAACAAAATAATAAAATATATCAGTTATATAGAATATAACAACTTGGTTACTTTGCAAGGACAGGATCATCTTCGAATTGATGATCTTCCCATTGACGTTTCGCACGTAGAGACATGGGAATGAGACCGTCAATGATTTGGATTTTGAGACTGTCAGGGAACTTGATTTTATTGTAGCCTTGGACGATACTTCTAGATGACTCTTCGATAGTAGTGAAGAGTTGCCAAGCTCTATCATTGATATTGCTTTCTAGACTTCGACGGACTGAGTCTGCGGAAAGAGCTTTTAGATCACAGGAATGACGAGACGTAATCTCTTCTGGGAAAATATCACCGTATCCATAGTAAACTCTAAGCGTTCGGTCTAGATGGCCAACTAATGAGTCTCCAATCAGTGAGTTGAAGTGATGGTATGATTTTTATAAGATGAATTGGGTGGTAACCGAGTGAATAGTCATCCGACCATTCTGGAGTAATGGTTTCGATCCAGACAGTAATACTTTTGTGGCGTTTATACCATCAATACAAAATATTACTGATGAAGGGAGGAAGCTCAACAAGGCTGGCTTCTGACATACCAGGATAGTTGGGATGGATTGGACTTGGTCCAATAATAAATCCATTTAGGAAACCGAGTTTAAACAAGGTGCCGAGACTCCAATGGCAATGATTGAAGAAATCATGATTGTTGATGAAAACTGTGGAATGGAATCTGTGATATCAACTGTGAACAATCATAAAATTATTTTTGTATTGGATTAAACCATCTGTTTTTCCATTCCAAATGGTTCTAAGAATGAAGCACCACCTCATGAAGTTTGTAGGAACTCTTTTGCCATTTACAAAGCTTTCGGTATATCACCTTAGCTCTAGCATATTTTGAACATGGGTTAGGGTTGGCAGAGGAGGATGCCATGGAAGAAGTTTCGAGTAATTCCTTAAGAACTCATGCATATCTTAATAGGGAGAGATAACAATAATTTCTTCATGAAAAGACATTTTCACAGTATCCATGCATAATTGGAAAGGATAATAATTGTCGCGGTGACAAGATGTAAAGCAGAAATGTGAGGGACCTGCAAATCCTCTTTTCAGTAGTGGGAATCTTAAGGTGGTGGATTTTACGTAAACTGCTAAAAGTTGTTTGTAGCTGTTGTCTGTACAGGACCATATGTGGAGCTTTTTTTTTATGAGATGGGATAGTTGGTTTGTAAGTTGTGGCACGATGTTAAAAAAGATGGAGAGCATAGATTGTGAGGAATGAGACTACTACTTTCAGATTGAGTTCAGAGAATGTATAATTATTAGTGATATAGTTGTGATACCACCTACTGGAATGGTCTAGTATGAGATCTTGGATGAGGCACACGATGATCCTTATTATATGAATTTCTGAGAGCACCAAGATGCATCCAAATCTAAAGAAGACTTATTGGTGGTGGGAATGAAGAGAGAGACTTTAGAATTTGTATCTCGGTGTTTGGTTTGTCAGCATGTTAAAGAAGAACATCAATATCCATTCGGATTACTCCAGTCTTTACCTATACCTGAGTGGCCATGGGAAAATATCGTGATGGATTTTGTTGTAGGGCTGCTGAGGACACATAAGGGTTATGATGCAATCTAGGTAGTAGTGGATCAATTGTTTATATTTGCTCATTTTCTAGCGATTCGAGTTATATGGGGACCTGAGAGACTAGCAAAATTATTTGTGGAACAGATTGTACTATTACATGGTGTACCCTTATCGATTGTATCAGATAGAGTTATCGAATTTACTTCTCATTTTCGGCAGAATTTCTTGAAGACTATAGGATCAAAGATTTCTACGAGCACCTCATTTCACCCTTAGACCAACGGTCAGTCAGAGCAGACTATTCAGACGCTAGAAGATTTGTTGAGATCGTGTGTTTTGACATTCACTGGGAGTTGGGATGAGCATTTACATCTGATAGAGTTCACCTACTACTATAGATTTTAGACTAGTATCGACATGATTCCATATAAGGCTTTGTATGAGAGGAGATGTAGGATTCTATTTGTTGGGGCAGGGTTGGAGATATACAGATTCATGGCTCAGACTTGGTGGATATGACATCTGAAAGGATTAGGTTGATCCAAGCGAGATTGTTAGATAAGCAGAGTTGACAGAAGAGTTTGTCAACAATAGGGGTATGAACTTGAGTTCCAAGTTTGAGATAAAGTATTCTTAAAAATATCTTATTGGGAGGGAGTTGTGAGGTTTGGCTGGAAAAGAAAGTTTTCGCCGCGCTGTTTTGGTCC
Source organism: Zanthoxylum bungeanum (assembly GCA_019454045.1). Taxonomy (NCBI): domain Eukaryota; kingdom Viridiplantae; phylum Streptophyta; class Magnoliopsida; order Sapindales; family Rutaceae; genus Zanthoxylum; species Zanthoxylum bungeanum. The sequence goes on along the minus strand of SKCR01023244.1, from coordinate 30,360 downwards.
TTTTCGAGATTTTGGAAAGAGTGGGAAAAGTGGCATATCGTCTGGCATTACCACTGGAATTAGAAAGGATTCATAAAGTGTTTTATATACCTGTACTAAAGAAATTTGTACCAAACCCTTCTCACATTTTAGAGAGTCAACCGGTGGAGTTAAGCGAGAACCTCCCTTATGAAGAAAAGCCTGTGAAGATCGTAGACCGTAAGGTTCAAGAGTTGAGATCTAGATGTATTCTTCTTGCGAAGGTCATGTGGTTTAATCATCACATTCAGGATGCGACTTGGGAAGTGGAACAGTATATGAGGGAGAAATACCCATAGTTGTTTGAGAATTGAGACATTTCGATGACGAAATTTTTGTAAGGTGGGTAGATTGTAATACCTCATTTGTTTTTATTTTTATTTGTTTTTCTTATTTTTCTTTCTCTCCTTATCACATTCATACCTAACCAAAATAAAATAAAATGTTGGGCTAGAGGATCCACTTTTAATCTTTCATATTTTGAAATCTCACTTTTTATAATAAATAAATTATCATTATTACCCAATTAATTTATTTCAGGAATTAATTATGCAAAAACAAATAAAACCAGCCATATAGGCGGTAGTAATTTTGTCTATAACAAGTCCAGTTAGGTACTCAATTATGCCAAATAAATAAAACCAGTCATATAGGCGGTAACAAAGTTTGTCAACAATTAATCTAGAATTAAATTAGATATTAATCATTAGATTATAATTTATATATTATAATATAAGTGAGATTAATCTAAATTTCCATATTAAAAGCTTCACATTTTACCAATGGTGGCAGAAAATCCGCGCCCGGTCCGGCCCACTCGGGCTTTGGCCCGGCCCGGGCCAAAACCATATATATATATATATATATATTAACAATTTAAATGTTATTTAAATACTACAAACAAATGAAAATGCTACAAACATATTAAATATATATATATATATATATATATATTTAATATGTTTGTAGCATTTTCATTTGTTTGTAGTATTTAAATTGTTAATTTATCGATGAAACTTGTGATTTATTTGTGAATTGTCTTTGCATATAGTGTGAATATATTTTGTATTTGTATATTTTGTTTTTCTTTTAAAAATCGGGCCAGAAAAAAGCCTGGGCCCGAGCTCGGCCCAGAAGACACTCGGGCCTGGCTTTTCCCGGGCCCGAGCTTTTTTTTTACTGGGCTCGGGCCGGGCTTATCAAAGCCCGAGCCCGGCCCAGCCTGTTGCCACCCTTACCCTTTACCCCAGCAAAATGAAATTAGCTACTCATAATATTAATAAAAACACGCATAGTTTTATTACTGAATGAAAAAGAAATTACAAGAAAAAGCTTACCCAAAAAAAAACACACACAAGAGTTGGATCCCTTCACAAAACCTCAGAGAGAATTCTATGTAGGAAGCTGAATAAAATGAGGTGCTAGGAACCTCTATTTATAGGTGAGATGCTTGGCACCTCAATTATGATTTTACAAATTTCTTTTACAAATTTGGAAAAATTTTCAAAATGCATTTTAACATTTAGCAAGATTTTTCAAAGGCTATTTATTTTCATTTGATAGTTGTCCAACATTTTGCAAAATTTTTCAAGCTTTCACTTTCTGTGGGTATTTCATGTTTTTTTAAATTATTTTTTTTTTAAACTTTAATAATAACACATAACACACTTTGGATTTTTCATTAATTTCGGTCATAAAAACTTTAGAATTAGAAACTCTTGTGAATAGCAAAGTTGTTGATCTTTGAGTTTTCTTTCATCAGGAACTGAAATCACTTCAATCCGAAATTTGAAATCACTCCAAATTACGAACATTACACAAGACTGGAATTTCTGAAGTTGTACACTGTTAGAAAGCCTTATTAAATTTCTGGCCTCCAAAATCCAAATGTCAAGTCCCTTTTTCTAAATATGCATCCAAAGTATTATTTCACCTACATAAAAGATAAAAATCACAATAAAAATATATAAAACATAAATTTAATTAATATGGTAAATTAAGAGGATTAATGAAACTACAAGTGTAAAATGATTGATTTCTTCTTTTAATAAATGTGTACTTTTTAGTGTTCATCTCACCCCAACCAGCTTATTACTAGTCCCTATTAATTTAAGTGAAAAACCTTTAAAAAAATAAATTCTTATCGAAATTAATAATTATTTTCTTTCTTTCTAAATGATCAAATAAATAAATTCTCCTATATTTTGTACTCTTTTCCATGCACACAAAAAATAAGGTATTAATCAATTCATTGTGCCCACAATATTCATAGGTCTCGTTGAAAATAGTGTAATATTTTTGTCCTAAAATTATATTAGAGTTCACATCCTTTGGCAATGAAAGTTTGTTTATAAATACAAAAATAGATTTTTTTTTTTAATGATGCATCATCAATCCTTGTAACGAGCTTTGGGCCAGTGACACCCAAACCAGTTAGCTTTAGGGCACTAGGTGTCAAGACACCCCTACATACTTAATTGCTCAGATATCAGATATTAAAAATAAAAAGTGTCTAATTTCCTTAAGCTTTCTCTTTAACCAATATAACGAGCTTTGGGTCAGTGACTCCCAGACCAGTTGGCCTTAGGGCGCTAAGTGTTAAAAAACTCTTACGGACTTAATTGCTCGAGTTAGAGAGGCTACGAAATCGAACTTATTCACACATTTTTTTCTTTTTTTTTTACAAACTCAAGTTCTACCATTTTACGCGAACAATCACTGCTTACAGAGGCAAGATGTCTGGTTACTAAGTAAGAGCATGGTTAGATTTTTTTTTGAATAAATACTATTTCCACTACCTTTAGGTGCTACCTCCAACAAACTAGATAACTGAATATTACAAAATTTTCACTTACAACCCATGTTTATATATTACCGTCTATGTTGATAATACATGTCATATAGCATATAAAGATCAAATTTAATCAACATTATGGAGAATTCACAAATTTAAATGATTCAAAAAGAAATGAACAAAAATAACTTGTTACGAATTATTTTAAGATGCGCCTCAAGAGCGAAAACTCCTTACACATCACCTCTGAACAACAATTCCACTTGGTTAGTCAAAAATTTGTTGTTAGTTTGTGTGTATTTTTTTTTCTTTTTTGAAAACACAAAAGAAAATCAATTTTTTTACACACACAAAATAAACAAAAAAGCAAAAACAACATAAAAGAAAACCTTTTTTTGAAAGAAAAACACAACAATAAAACATAAAATAAAACTATCTAGTCAACTATCCCCTCCCCCAACCAAATTGAAACAGAAGTAGAGTTTAGAAGACATCACCTAATTAGCATGGAATTGATAATTGAATCTATGACTATTTAAAAGAAAAAAAATTATAGATAAAGATTCAAGTATACTCTACACTTCTTGCCACGATCGTTACCAGACCAGTTCAACTCGAAAAGAATGGGGTCGATTTTTGGTTCATAAGCTAAGATTTGGTCAATTAAATCATCAGCTTTTCTTGCAGTTAGGAAGATATCTTTTACTGATTTTGAAATAAACCTATTTCTTTTGACATCCTCAAGGAATATAAAAAAAAAATCGAAAAATCCATCCACAGTAAGTAGTCCAATGGGTTTTTTGTGAATGTTCAAGTTCGCCAATGACATAATTGTGAATATTTCTTCCAACTTACCAAGCCCACCTGGTAAAGCAATAAAAGCGTTAGCATGATTGATCATTTCAGTAAGTCTTTCAGACATACCTGAGACAATGCATTCTTATCCATTTGATTTTCCGATGAGGTTTTCCTCTGTCAAAGATTTTGGAATAATCCTCAAAACTTGACTGTCACATTCTTGCACGGCCTTTGAAACACATCCCATCAATCCAAGATTACCAGTGCCATATACTAAGTGCATGTATATTTTTGCCATAACTCTACCTTATTCTCGTGTAGCCTTAACAAATTCTGGTTTAGTTCAAGAGCTGGTTCCACAAAACACACAGATATTAAGGACTCGTCTTCTTGAAGTTGTCTCCATTTTTGTTCTCTCTCTTATCTGGATGGGTTGAAGAGAGAAATGACGAGTTGAATTTATAAGTCCTGAAAAATGGGGAGTAATAAAAGCACTAGTACCTGTAAAATGACAATTTTCAGATGAACATTAAAATAGATAGTGAAGGTCAAAAATTTTAGATACTGTCAGCAAAAGTAAAGGAAATCAAAACAGTAAATTAAAGTAAATTAAAACAGAAATTTAAAATAAAGGAAATCAAAGCAATAAATTGAAAAAATATGTACTGGTAGTTGTGATTGTTGCTCACATCTTCCTCTGGTTTTACGTCCAGTAACAGCTTGAACGCCCTCTATGGGTCGGGGATAGGCTTCCCAACTAATTTTCTTATAAATTGGCAAACATGGTCATTTAAAGTCAGATTCCCGAGACTGTATTGTTGTCTTTCTTTTTAAATTTGTGTGCAAATTGTGAATTACACGATGAACATGTCCACTGGGATGCGTCTCAAGAGTCGGTGATATATCATCTAAAGACTCGTTACTCAAGCCATCTCTAATGAATTGAATTTAGTCTTCATGATTGTCAGGCATCATTCCTAAAGAACGAAAATGAGTGTTGCACGTCGAGCGTGCACATTTATAACAAACACCTAACTGTTTAGCTCTTCATTTCTTACCAGACCTGTAAGAAATGAAAGAGTCAGATGACTCACCTGCCAAGCAAACTCTTGTTTCAATTACCCAATGAATATCACTAGAAATACCATGGATCATAAGAAGCTTCATTCTTTCGGTGTGTGCTTTGTAAATTTTCATCAGAGCATTTTGGGGAAGAGAAGGAAAATATCTTTGGAGTTTTTCAAGGGTTTCTTTCATGCCTTGATTGTAGGGTATTAGTAATTTTAGGAAACTGAAATAACCGACTTAAAGTCACGGAGTATTGTTATCCGCTGTTTAACCGGGGTGCAAGATTTTGATAAAAAGGGAAAATACAAAAAATGTTGTAAAACTCAAGAAAAATGGAAGTTAGACAAATACAAAAGAAAAGAAAAGAAAATAACATCAATCACAATATACTGGATTTGAAAGGAAAAGAGATTCTTGAAAATTTGAACACTCCAAAAATGGTTTCAGACGTTGTCTATTCACTTTAAATACATCATTATCCCTGAGATTCTCAATGTGAATAGCCTCATATGGATAAACGTGTTTCATAATACATGGGCCACTCCATTTGGATTTCAATTTTCCAGGAAATAAATGAAGACGAGAATTATAAAGTAAAACTTTTTGACCAATGTCAAATATTTTTCGTGAAATTCGACTATCATGAAAGGCCTTAGTTTTAGCTTTAAGAATTTTCTTATTCTCATATGAATCATTCATTAACTCTTCAAGCTCATTTAATTGCAGTTTACGTTGACTGGCATTTTCAATGTTTGAATTGAAAGCTTTAATAGCCCAATATGTCTTATGTTCAAGTTCTACAAGCAAATGACAAGGTTTTTCATAGATTAGATGATAGGGAGACATTCCCAAAGATGTTTTTAGAGCTGTTCGGTATGCCCAAAGTGCATCAGTCAGTCAAATTGATAAATCTTTGCGATTTGGGTTGACCGTTTTTTCCAAAAAATTCTTGATTTCCCTATTTGCTAGTTCAACTTAACCATTTGTCTGAGGGAGATAAGAGGTAAAAACTTTATGTGTAACTCCATACTTTTTCATTAAGGATTCAAAAGGCCCGTTACAAAAGTGTTTACCTCCATCGCTTTTCATGGCTCGAGGGATTCCAAATCGACTTAAAATATTTTATTTTAAAAATTAATCACAATTTTGTGATCATTGTTTCGACAAGGAATAGCCCCAACCCATTTTGAGACATAATCGAGTGCGACTAAAATATATAAAACTCCAAATGACGGTGGAAATGGACCCATGGAATCTATTCCCTAACAATCAAAGATTTCAATGACAATGATGAGATTTAAAGACATTATGTTTCTTTTTGAAATGGATCCTAACTTTTGATAATTTTCACAAGTTTTGCAAAAAGCATGGGTATCTTTAAAAATGGTGGGCCAATAAAATTCACACTCCAAGATTTTTGCAGCGATTTTCTTAGATGAGAAATGACCTCCACATGCTTTTGAATGATAAAACTAAATAACACCACTTATCTCACTGTCCGGTATACATCATCAAAAAATTTGATCAGGCAATTCTTGAACAGATATGGATCATCCTAATAGAATCTTTTGATTTCGGTCAAAAATTTCTTCTTGTCTTGATGGCTCCAATCTGGAGGTATTTTTCATGTTGCAAGAAAATTGACAATATTAGCATACCAAGGCATTGTATTTACAGAAAATAAAAATTCATCAGGAAAAGAGTCATTGATATGAGTTGTATCAATTGTTGACTCATTTGTGAGTCTCGATAAATGATCTGCAACCATATTCTCCACTCTTTTATTGTCCTTGATAGTGAGATTGAATTTTTGAAGCAACAAAATCCACCGTAGTAATCTTGGCTTTACATCCTGTTTAGACATCAAATATCTAACAACATCATGATCAAAATAAGCAACGATTTAAGAACCATATGATAGAAATTTATCCATTGCAAATATTACAGCAAGTAGTTCTTTTTCTGTGGTAGTGTAATTCATTTGTGCACTATTTAAAGTTCTACTTGCGTGATATATTACATGCGACTTACCTTCATTTCTCTGTCCTAGCACTACACCAACTGCATATGTTGGAGTTGGTGCTTGGAGCGCCAATCCGAACACTGTATTGTATATTTTATTATTTATTTATAAATAATTATATTTTCATTTCATACCTTATTAATGGTATTGTCATTATGCGTATTAGATTGATGTATAGATATGCTAACAATGACATCGACCTTAGAATAGTCTTGTAGTAATACTGGACAATAGGTGGTCCAACATTGGGATAAGTATTACTATAGTAAACTATTCTTAGAGTATAAATATATTCATAGTCGTTGGTTTTGGAATACGGTCGAATTACTATAACCTAGAATACTATCATATGTCGTATATTATAATTGGAGTTCCAATGGCTTAAATCTGATGTACCATGAGCTTTGGAAGCTCGTATAGACGTGTGAGTATTGGTTAGACCGAATAGTGAATGGCTCACATGTGATTCCTAATAGTTGAAAGTACACACCACCATCAATAGGAATCTCTTCAAGTCGAGTAGCACATGTAATCCTTTAACTATAGGATATAATTGATTTTATGTGACATCCTCCACACTTAGATGTCATGTAGGTCAGAAACCTTTCATGGTCTGGCCTCTAGATATTCGTTGGGTGTAGACCGATGCACTCAGTAATCAAGTGCGAAGTAAGATAGAATATGTTTGCCCGTATGTGTATCATAAGGGGTTTAGGTATCCATGTTAGTAAAGTCAAGATTCTTAAAGCTTTGGCCAAAGGCGATCAACTAGGGTGGATCGCATCAGTTATGAAGAATCGTGGACATGTCGACATGAGATGTGCGCCTCAGAAACTTGACGGTATATTCTATGTTTCCTAAACATAACTCGAATAGCCTATAATGGAGGGATTATTAAACATATGTGATAACCTCGATTTGTATAGTTCGGAAAGGTCGTTCTTGTTCTTTGCGAATTCGGAGGTGACCGAATTGCGTACATATTAGCTAGGCTTATATGACGAACATGTCTGAACTTAGAGAGTCATAATATTAAGTGTACTTGTTGAGTACTTGGGTAGCCAATTAATTTTGATAAAAGATAATATTCGATATTATAATTATCAACTAAGATAATCAAGTGTTATTGGATAACATTGATTATTTACTTTGACCTATTTAGATTAATTGGATTATGGCTTAATTATAAATTCATAAATATCTCACCATTTGAGGATATTTTGGTAATTTCAAATTTGTATTAATAGGCGTAAATCTATATGTCTTGATTTAATTGGATTAAATAAAAGTGGTAGACATTGAACTAATTCATTAAGTAAAAATTGTCTTGATTTAATTTACTTAAATCAAAGTGGTACACAATGGGATTAGTCACACCTAACTATGAATATTTGGATGAATTTAATTAAGCATACCTAAAGTTTGATAATACATTTATTGATTAAAAATTGCCTAAGTTTTGCTATAAATAGCAAGCTTTAGGAAGGTTTTAATTAAGCTTAAGCAAAGTTTTATAAAAACTTGAGAAAACTAAGTACAAGTAAATTCTTAGAGAAAATTAGCCTAAATTAGAGAAGTGTTTAGATAAGTTTGTGGGGTCTCTACAACATTTCATTTAAGAGAAATCAAGATTGGATCTTCGATTGAATCTTGCTAACATTAGAAACAAGATTGGATCTTGGAGTAAAGCTTGCAAACCTTGGAGGTTCTCCTACCATTTTAACAAGAGAATGAGATTTGATCTTTGCATCAAACTTGTTAGGTAAGTTTGAACTTCTCTTAAGTTATATTCTTTTATGTATTAGATGCATGATCACATAGTTTAATGTTGAAATAAGGCTAATAAAGTTGTGTTATGATGCTTTAGAAGTATAAACACAATATGCTTGGTAATTAAGTCAAAATATTTATGTTAAAACATAGACATAAAGTTAGAGTTTGGAACCTAGATTAAATCTTAGAACTATGGCTACCATTCTAGAATCACTTGACCACCTTTGGGTGACCTAGAATTGTTCATGAGTCATTTCATTGTGGGATTCTATTTTGGGTTGTAATTTAATTCAAAGAAATGCATATATATATATATTTAGAATTTATATATGTTTATCGCATAACATGTGTTGTAGTTTTTTTTAAATTAAAATTATTTTGGATGAATGTAAATTATGTTTAATTTTTTAAAAAAAATAATAAAGCAATTGAATTATGCGCTGAATGTAAGCAATTGCATTCACCACATGCATTCAGTGCATATATGCGCCTAATGCAATTTTTTTTGATTCAGCGATTTGCACGTTGAATGCAATTATAATTGCATTTTATCCCTCTTTTTTTCTTAAATACTCGTAATAGAATATATTATTTCATTAAATATTTAAAAAATACACATGCTAGATATCCACGGGTTAGACCTACTTCCGTTGCACGGGGCATCAATCCGACCCTAGGGGTTCCCCAATTGTCCCAACAGCATAATCAATGGCTCACACATTAGCTCAAAATGCAAAGACCAATCAAGATTGCATGATAAGGGCAGAAGTCAAAAGACTAATAATCTTTTCAAATGATTTTTGACATTCTTATGTCCATTCAAATGTTGCATCTTTTAATAGGAGGTTACACAAGGGTCTGGATATGGTACTAAAGTTTTTTATGAACCTTCTATAAAATCCTGCATGTCCTAAGAAAGAATAGATTTCCCTAACTGTTTTTAGTGGTGGCTATTTAGAGATTAGCCTTGTCAACCTCAATACATTTAAATGATACAACGTGACCCAAAACGATTCCTGAAGTAGTCATGAAATGGCATTTTCCTCCAGTTTACACAAGTATTTTTTGTTTACATCTTTTCAAAATATTTTCCAAATTATTCAAGCAATTATCAAATGAATTCCAAAACAGTTATATCATCCATAAGGATCTCTAAACAGTGTTCAACCATGTCACTAAATATGCTTAACATACATCATTGGAATGTTGTTGGGTGCATTATAAAGTCCAAAAAGTATTTTCCTAAATGTAAATGTTCCAAATGGACATGTGAATGTGATCTTTTCCTGGTCTTCTAAAGCAATGGGAATTTGATAATAACCTGAGTAACCATCAAGAAAATAATAGTATGGATGTCATGCTACTCTTTCCAAAATTTGATCAAGAAATGGTAAAGGGAAATGATATTTTCCAGTGGCGTCATTTAGTTTTCTATAGTCAATGCACATACACCGACTAGATGGGATTTGAGTTGAAATTAATTCTCCTTTATCATTTTTCACAACAGTTATTCCAGACTTTTTAGGTACAACTTGTGTAGGACTTACCCACTTACTATCGGAGATAAGGTAGATAATGCATATATCAAGGAGTTTAAGGACTTCTATTTTTACTACTTCTTTCGTGTGAAGGTTCAATCTTCTTTGGGGTTAGCGATATGTCCTAGCATTATCTTCTAAATGTATTTGTGTGTGCAGATCAAAGGATTAATATTTTTTATGTCTTTTAAAGTCCATCCAATTGCCAGTTTATGTTCTTTCAACACATTTAACAAGTTACATTCTTGATTGCTTGTGAGGAAAACAGAAATTACCACATGGTGAGTTTGTTCATCTCTAAAATATGCATACTTCAATCCTTCTAGCAAAGTCTTTAACTCTAATTTGGGTGATTTCTCATGTTTTTCTTCTTCCAGCGCTCAATTTTCCTCAAAATTTTATTTTTCCCATCGTCTTCCAGTACCTATGTAGAATCAAGTGAAAACTCATTAGGAATATCTGAATTTAATTGCTAACTTAAGTCAAGAAAATTAACAGTATAAATTTTCTTGGGATTAGATAAACTCCTCTGAATATGTTCTTCCAAAACTGGTTCAGTTAATTCTATGCTCTCGTTTTCAAAAGTGATTATCATATGATTGTTTGCACGTTTTAAAAATATTAAGCTCCAACATCATATTGCCAAAAGACAAATTCATGATTTCATTCATGCAATTGATTAAAGCATTAGTTGTTGCTAAAAATGAGTGACCAAGTATTACATGAATTGTCTTATAACTGTCTGCTACAAGTTGTATTTCCAAGACAATAAAATCTACAGGATATATGAATTTATCGACTTGCACTAACACGTCTTCAACAATTCCTTTCAATACCTTGACTGATCTATCAGCAAGTAAAATAGTAGTCGATGTTGATTTTAACTCGCCAATGTTAAGTTGTTGGTAAACCAAAAATGGAAGCAAATTGACACTGGCTCCAAGATCAAACAAAGCATGTTCAATTTTTTGATTTCCAATAATACAAGAAATAGTTGGACAGCCAGGGTCCTTATATTTTAATGCATTGTTGTTTGATAGAATTGAACCTACTTGTTCAGCTAGAAAAGCTTTCTTTCCTACCTGATATATTCTTTCAACGGTGCACAAGTCTTTCAGATATTTGGCATAAGATGGTATTTGTTAGATGGCATCTAACAAAAGAATATTGACCTTTACCTGTTTGAATATTCATATATCTCTGGGGAATGGTTTAATTTCTTTATTTTATGCTTGATGAAATAGAGGTGTATGAGAAAAATTATTATCATCAACGACGGGTAATGGTTCATCAACCCATTCCTTACCCTCTGAATCTGATTTATTTTTCAGTTTTGAAAGGTTCGAGAATAGGTCTATGGATGATCTTACCACTGTGAAAAGTAATAAAAGATTTGACTTGGTCTATGTGTTGGCTTCCAGAACTATCCTCATTAGAGTTTTGGTGACTATTGGGATTTGGCTATGGTTGGGCAGGAAAATTTTCTTTCTTATTAATGGTCAATGCATATGTGATTTTGGAGAATGAATCTTTCAAATCAATCAATGTTTGAACATTTTGGTTATTGATGGCTTCTTATTTCTCAATGAATGCATACAAGGTGTCCTCAAGGTTTTTTGAGGTGGTGGGACATATAGTGCATAACTCTGGGAATTTTGGAAATTCTGGTGTACTTGGGGAGGTTGTTGCGATGGTTTTGCTTGGTTATCATTCCTCCAATTGAAGTTTGGATGGTTTCTTCCAACCAGAATTGTAGGTTTGAAAGTATGGGTTTGGATTTGGTCTCTTGAAAGTGTTTATGGAATTGACTTGGTCATTAAGACATTCTTGTAAGGCTGGTAAGGTTGGGCAAACTTGTGTGACATGTTCATTTGAATTACATATTTGATAGGTGAGTTCTTGAACAGACTTGACATGATCACTTTTCCTTAATTCTAATACCTCAACTTTTTTAGCTAGAGACGCATACTTAGCAGAAATATCACGGTCTTCTCTAAGGTTAAACATACCTCTACTAGATGGCTGTTGTTTTACAGATGACTCATAAGTGCCAATTGTATCCCATTGTTGTGCATTATCTGCTATGTGTTTTAGGTAATCTAGTGCATCTTCGGGACTTTTGTCTCTAAACTCACCATAACACATCATTTCTACTACTTGTCTACTTTGGGGTGTTAACCCCTCGTAGAAGTAGGCAACCAGTCTCCATATTTCAAACCTGTGATGTGGACAAATATTCAACTTCTCTTTAAACTTCTCCAAACATTGGTAAAGTGTTTCCCCCAACTCTTGTGTGAAAGTAGTGATTCTCCTCTTAAAGGAGTTTGTCCTATGAGGGGGAAAAATTTTTTTTCAGAAATTGTTCTTGCAAATCATCTCATGTTTTGATGGATCATGACCTATGGTTATGCAGCCAAATTTTAGCTTTATCCTTTAAAGAAAAGGGAAAAAACTTTAATCGAATTATATCTATGCTGCAATTTTGGTATGTGCAAGTGTTATATACCTCTTCAAATTCCCTTAAGCGCTGATAAGGATTTTCTGATTCTAGACTGTGCAATGTAGGTAAAACTTGTATGACACTTGGCTTAAAATTGAAACGTGTTGTATCTAGGGGAAAAATAATACAAGATGGTGATCCTATCCTAGTGGGATTTATGAATTGTCTGAGTGTCCTATGATGATTAAGATCGCCTTGCTGAGACTCGTTTTCCTCCTGATCAACTAGGTTTTCAACTAGGACATGTGGATTTTCATTTTGGTTTTCGGCCATTTTGACTAACGATGAAGGTGATGGAGACTCTCTATTTAATCTAGCGCTAGATGATCAAGACCAATGTCTCATGCAACCTAAATACATATTATATGCTAAAATTTAAAAATACAAATACAATACTTACAAAAAGAAAATAATAAACAAGTAAAAAAGAATTAAAAAAATTAAAACTAACAAAAAGTGAAAAGAAAAAATAAATAAAATACAAATACAGTGATTTAGATCTAAAAGCGTCCTCTAATTCTTATCAATTCAGATCTTAATTAAATTTCTCGTTCAGCTGTCTCAACCTCTCGAATTAAGTTCTCACAAAAAATTATGGAAGAATCTCTAGATGGGGATGGTTCAAGAAATTCTTTGGCAAAATACAAGATCCATTTTAATTTATTTTTTTCTCCTGTAACCTTGAAGAATTAAAAACATGGTCTGTCTGTATGTGAGATTTCTGGGTTCAGGATTCATTTAGGATCAATGACATTTTAGATCTACACAAATGCAAAGAGAAAGAAAATGAGATGCAGAAAAAAACCACAGAAAATACAAAAAAAAAATAAAGAATAGAAAAAAATAAATTAATTACAATTTTATCTACTAAATTTATTCCCCGACAACAGCGCCAAAAACATGACTCGCTCAAAAAATGGTTATTTACTCCCAAGTATAAGAGTGTCGAAGTAATAAAATAACCCGGTAAGACCGGGGTCGATCCACAGGGAATAGATTTAGTAAAATAAAATAATAATTTAAGTGAAAAATAAAAAAGATTGATTTGTCTGAAGGGATTGGAAATTTTAATTTAAACTGCAACAATAAAATAAAATATTGGGGTTAGAGGATCCACTTTTAATCTTTCAAATTTAGAAATCTCACTTTTTATAATAATTAAATTGTCATTATTACCCAATTAATTTATTTCATGAATTAATTATGCCAAAACAAACAAAACTATCTATATAGGCGGTAGTAACTTTGTCTATAACAAGTCAATAAGGTACTCAATTATGCCAAATAAATAAAACCGGTCATATAGGCGGTAACAAATTTTTAAATAATTAATCCAGAATTAAATTAAATATTAATCATTAGATTACAATTTATATATTATAATATAAATGAGATTAATCTAAATTTTCATATTAAAAGCTTCATCCTTTACCCCAGCAAAAGGAAATTAGCTACTCATAATATGAATAAAAACACGCATAATTTTATTATTGAAAGAAAAAGAAATTACAAGAAAAAGTTTTAAAAAAATACACAATAGCTTAATCCCTTCACAAAACCTTAGAGAGAATTTTATGGAGGAAGTCGAAGAAAATGAGGTGCTGAGCACCTTATTTATAGGTGAGATGCTCGGCACCTCAATTATGATTTTGCAAATTTCTTTTACAAATTTGGCAAAATTTCCAAAAGGCATTTTAACATTTAGCAAGATTTTTCAAAGCGTATTTGTTTTTATTTGATAATTGTCAAACATTTTGCCAAATTTGTCAACCTTTCACTTTCAGTGGGTTATTTCATGTTTTTTATTTTTTTTTATTTTTTTTTTGTTTTGAAACTTTAATAATTACATACACTTTGGATTTTTCATCAATTTCGGTCTTGAAATGTTCAGAATTAGAAACTCTTCTGAACAGTAAAGTTGTAGATCTTCGAGTCTTATTTCATTTGGAACTAGAATCACTTCAATCTGATCTCAGAGTAAGAGTTATGTCCAAAATACAAACATTGCACAGGACTGGAATTTCTGAAGTTGTGCACTATTAGAAAGCCCTATTAAATTTCTGGCCTCCAAAATCCAAATGTCGAATCCATTTTTCTAGATATGAAGCCAAAATATTATTTCACCTACATAAAAGATAAAAATCACAATAAAAATATATAAAACATAAATTTAATTAATATGTTAAATTAAGGGGATTAATGAAACTACAAGTGTAAAATGATTTATTTTTTCTTTTAATAAATGTGTACTTTTTAGTGTTCATCAACTATACTCACTCCGACTTCCACGAAACTATCCTCTAAAAGGTGCACTTTGAGTGCATCTGGGTGGTATCCTATTATGACTATGTTGCGAGAAATATGATATATTATTGGATTTACCTTGACTCCCCTCAGAGATCTCATCTCGCCTTCTCTTTATGGTCTCCTGAAAAATGGCTTTGTTATTTCTCTCGATTTTGATGTCACTCTCTATAATCATAGCCCTGTTAACCAGTATGGTGTATGACAACTTCCCTAAAATCGAGATCCTCGATCTGGTCTATTATCTCAATCATCCCTTAAGCTTCTAGTATTTGTCTTCCTTTAGTCGTATTAACTCTAGATAATACCGAGATAAGGAAATCATCCACCTCTCATACACCATCATTGTCTATGTTGGTCCCTGAACCATATGCTCGAACTGACGATGTTGCTCACTCCGATAGGCATAAGGGAAATACTTCTTATTGAAGGCTTCTTAGAATATATCCAATGTGATATACATAGGTTTTCTAGGTCCATCAACTCTCTAATAATCTGGTGATCTCAATCTATTCATTAGTATGGTCTTAGTGTGCTTCCACCAGGTATCAGTTTCACCTCTCATCATAAAAGCATCAAAATTAACCTTCTCTTGATTGGTTAAGTCTAACACACTGAATATGTGCTCGATGTCATCCTTCCACTTCTCTACAGCGAAAGAATCGACAGTATCATGAAACTGAGGGGCCTGAAATTGAGAAACGGGTATAGCTTGATAGTGTTACCATTGTTTCTTGAAGGTATATTGGTCGTGGCCCTCTGGTAACTATCTGTGCAACTACGTCGATACACCTCCCCAACATATCTTCCAAATATGTGGTTGTCGGGGGAATTGAGAAGGAACGACATGGGTTATATTAGATATAGTCACAGAAATATGGTCAGATGCAGCTTTAAGAATAGCGGTGGGGACATAACTAATGGAGGTATAGGTCTAGAACCCTCGTCACCCTCAATAATCAAAGGAACACCAAATGAAGCTATATATGGTTCAGGATCTATAGACTGAGTGTGAGGTCTCTCAATACCAATATCTGACACTCTCAATATCGTCGAATTTTCCCTATCCCACACTGAGTAGTAGTATCACGTCCACGTCCATACATTTTCCTACAAACACAAAACTACTATTTTAATACCTTCATATAATGAAATATCTACCGAATCTAAAATCTTACGCTCTAATACCAAATTTGTCATGACCCCCTAGAGCGGGCTCAATCCTAGAAAGGGGTTTACAGATCTCTTTAGCTCTAGAATTCTACGTGTCATGCATTTCAAATATATTTATAAAAAATAATACTTCTTAGATTAAAATTTAGCGAATCTCCGAATAAAGTCTCCAATATTAAAGTTTACAGCACAAATATTAAAAACATGAAAATAATGTCTTAAATGTCTGGACCAACCCAAAGAGTGACTGTGGCATGTGGATCAAATCCCGGTAATACTACTCATACTGTGCTGGCGACCTACTTGGGATATTTGGGAAAATGAGGTGAGCTTAAAGAGGCTAGTAAGTAAAATACTTATACTCTAAACATGACCTCACCAACAAAATATGGATATGTATGTATATAATATTTGAAAATAACATTAATTATAATAAGAACTACTTAATTTGAATTAAATATCGCGCTAGATAGTATTCTTTACTATATAATATTTGAAAATAACATCTTATTATAATTTGAACCCAAAAAATTAGTTTAATAGATTAAATATCGCTCTATGTAGTTTTCATTACTTCGTAACTTAATCAATGAGTTTTCATGACTTAGTTATGTATTTTTGATGAAACACAAGTTAAATACCTTGACTGGTTCAAAGATTTTTTATCTGAAGTTTGAAAACTGTACATTATAAAATTCATTGCGAGTCTTTGAATTTTTCAAAGATGTTTGATGCGATCAAACGAATGAATTTCTGGACAGTTGTTTCTAAGATATTTAATAAGAGAATATGATATTCAATATTATCTTTTTACGATCCCATCATGATGGAATGAGTGAGTGGGAGAAATCGAATTATATATGATTTGATTCGTTTTATATTGAGGATCACCAAATTATTTTCGATACTTTTGGGGTTATGCTCCGGTAATACTAATTCATATTTTGATTTAGGTTCCATTAGTTTCTATAGTTACATATACGATATGTATAAGTAGAAATTCGAATCTTGAAATGTATTAAGTTTGAAACTTCATTTTTTATAATAGTTATATAGATTAGAAATATTGTACCTAATAGGTGTGATTAAAGTTTGTCATTTATTCTATTAAATATGATCATGTATACTATTTAACAAAATATATTTTCCCTGATCTTGAGTAGTAAATGTTTTTTTTTACTTGTTATGTGACATCGGATGTTGACGATTATATAAAAGTATGGGTGGTAATTTGGGTTATGATTCAGTTATCCGTACGATTCGATTCACTTTAAAGCGAATAAGGGTTTGAAAAAATAGATTCGTTTAATAAATGGGTCAATTCGATTCGATTCGTTTATTAAACGAATCGAATACGAATTTAAGCTTATTGATTCGTTTATTCGTTTATGATTAGTTTTATTATTTTCTTTTACTAGTTATTGTTATTTTTCAATTAAGATTCGAGAAATTATAGCTAATTACCATAGAAAAATATTATTGATGTTTGGTGAGGTATTTTTAGTATATATTAATTACATATTTCATATGTATATATTTATGTAGAATTAATGTAAATAAATTATTGTAAATTATGTTATTGAATAATATCATGACTAAACGAATATTCGTATTTGATTCGTTTAATAAACGAATCGAATACGAATCGATCATATTTTGATTTGATTCGTTTAGGATTTGATACAAATTCGATTCGTTGATTCGTTTTGCCACCCCTATATAAAAGAATTGACTTATTGAAGTCAATAGTGAGAATGATGAACTGTAAATGGAATCAAATAATTAACTAGATGAAAAGACCCATAGACTCATTCCATATAAGTTTAATAGGATATAAGACCATTTGCGAAATATTTGATACTTAATGGTTTTGAGGTTTTTTTTATTGAAGAAAATTATCATGTAACTTATAATAGAAGTGCTACTTGATATTGATTCCTGAACATGGCATTAAACCATATGTATAAGATTCTTCTTAGCTTACTACAATTGAGTTTTGAACTTGATTGAGCTTTCGTTCTGAATTATTCATAAAAAAACATAAAATAGTTTGCACAACAAAAGCGAAGTGAACAGATTAAAGGTTTGACTTTTATAGTTTGACAATGGGAATGAGGAAACTTCTCTCTGGTCGTAATGAAGGATAAATTAGGATCTCTTGGTTAATATTAAAACTAGACTATATATTTTAACTAGGAATATAAAATTACATTCCTAAATGGTTTCTTCGGTGAAGAGATCCACTGGGATTTTTTTTTTTTTTGAAGAATTCCATTATGGAATGGCCTTAGAGTTTGTATTATACTAAGATCATGTTTTGATATGTTAGCTTATAGTTTTAAGGTTGGTGCTCTGAGCGCCAATTTCTCTTGTATTTCCTTGTAAATACTTATGTAAATATTTTATTATGAATAAAATAAACAGTTTCTATAATATATCTTCTTCTTTATTATATGATAAAGACGTAAATGACCTTAGAATGATTAGTTATGATACAGTTATAACAATATCATTCTTAAACTATTTCTAGTCAAGATTTACATCATTTGGTCAGTAAGTAAACCTTTGAGACTGGTATGTGTCGTATATTGGAATTTTGGATTTCAATGGTTGATGCTCAATGAATCATGAGTCTTGGAGACTCGTATAGACATGTAGGTGTTTATATCGGATAAACATTGAATGAATCACTGAAGATTCTTAATATATGGTGCACCAACGTCAATAAGAATCTTCTTGGGTTGAGTTGCATAGTGATTCTTTGACTTGAGATACCACTATAGATATATGAGATATCCTTCACACTTTGATGGCAGTCACGTCACCGACCTATTTAGGCCAGACCTCCGCCTGTTCGTTGAGTGTGGACTGATCCTCAAGATATCATATGTGTATCAAGATAGGATCCGTCAGTTCTATGTACAGAGTATAGGTATTCATTATGGGAGTTAAATCCATGGGCCTGTAGTGCATTGTAGAAGTGAGTTCTAAGTGTTATTAAGAGATTTCTAACAAATACGTCGACGAAATAATACCTATAGAGATTTGACGTTTATATCTATATCTCTGGGATAATCCGGATACCTGTGACGGGTGGATTATACGTATGCGATGATATCGACCTGTATGATTCAGTAAGTTTATCTGTGGTCATCATAATTTACGGGTGGATAGATTGTGGACACAAAATTAGATTCCGTGACGGATATGCCTGAATCGTAAGCACTATGGCAACTTTTATAAACAGTAGTGAGTATTTATAAATCGTTTAACGGTTAAACGAAAAGATACATGTTTTAGGATTTTTCGGCCATATCCTAGTTAATATTTATTTGGATTTAATACATGATTTTATAAAAACACATTATTAATTGTCAAATAAATTATTTGACACATGTCATAAATATATGTATTTGGATTATTTAAAGTAAATATAATACATATATTTAGATATTTATTTTAAATAATTATTTAATTATTTAATTATTAAATAATTAGAATAATCAAATATATTCATCTATATCATGATTATGGTTATATATGGCCAAGTGTAATTGGTTACACTTGTATTTACTTTAATCAAAGGTCAAATTGGATTTGGCTTCTTTAATATTGATTAAAATTGCCAAATTTTTTATTTTCAAAAATGCCATTTTTTCGGCCAAACCCTACATATATAAGGGTTTCATTTTTCATTTGCTACACTTGATGTTGAGCTTCCAAAAAATATTACAAAAGAAAGGTTGAGAGAAAAAGTGAAGAACAAATGAAGGATTTGAAGAAAACTTAAAGATTTGTAAGTTTTTTCAACTAGAAAAATATTTCTATGATTCTAAGCTACAACATGTGATGTTTGGTTGTTTCTCTACTCTTTTAGTTTTGTAATATAATGATTGGAAGTATGAATGAAAGATATTAACATGTATGTTATCAAAGAAAGCCTATTAAGTGTTAATAAGCTCTCTTTCAGTCATTAGATGAACTGGTTGCCATTCTAGAGTTATTTAAAAGTGGTGAGACTTGTTTGGTTTTGTACAGAATAGATTAACGTGTTGGATTGTGTAAATTTTGGTTATTTTTGGTTAATTTCATTAATTGAAAATTAGGGTTTCTAACCCTAAACCAAAATTGAGGATTTTCATATATATGTTATATTTTGATGTATATTAGATATATAAATCATTTTGGAATTGATTATGAACCAAAATGATGAAAGTTTAAACTTTTGGGTTTTTCAGCGATTTGAAGGAGATATTGATTTTTGGTTGCTTGATGTATTTTGATATGTATGACATGTATAAATCATTTTGGTAGTGATTTGGAATCACCTAATTATGTATTTGACAAATTAGGACTAAAATGATCAAAATACAAAGTTTAAGGGTTACACAATAATTTTGAAAAATTTGGATTTTTAGGTAAAAATCTGTTTTGTTGAGTATTGAATGTTAAAAATAAATTAGTTTATTTAATCATCCAAGAAAAATAAAAAAAATCCAAAAAAATTGATTTTTCGTGTTCCGCTGTGTTACCCAGAAATACCGTTTAAAACCCAACAAAATGGTATCAAAGCGAGTCTGATCCTAAATCCATGATATGATCAGGCCCTTAAATCTGAAATTTAATCTATTCATTGCTTTATGCATGTATGTGTTATTTAATTTGATTAAATATGGTGTATAACTTGCAGAAAATTTCTAATTAATAAAGTTTAAAAGTAATATGTATTTGATGCGTGTTTCTTGGTCCGTCTTGTTAATACGGTTTATAAATAAATCTTCTATGACTGTATCCAAGAACGTGCCAAAGCTGTGAGGGTATAGTCGATAGTGATTTATTTATACTGGATAAATATTTGATATTAGGTAAATTCAATCGAAAGCTGAAATTTTGAATGTGCCAAAGCTGTCAGAACTACTCAAGTATCTTGAATTTACCATTGACAAGTTTAACATTGGTACGCCTCCTTGTGAACATGTCAAAGTTGTCACAGCAAGAAACGACAAGGACCGAAACCTATGAGTCATTAGTGAGTGATTGATAATGAGTTTTCTACCTAATGAATATATGTAGGCGAGAACGTGCCAAAGCTGTGAGCTGAAATATATTCATGGGATCCACTTTTCACTATTGTATTTAATTTGATTAATCATGTAATAGTAGGGGGCATTTTTTAGATTAAAAAATCAATGATCTATTTAATACTTTATTATTTTATATTATATGAAACTGTTTTATCTGCTAACCATTTTTCGCTATCTATATGATAGATTTACGATGGCGGCATCTACGACTAACCTGTTTGCTTATATACTTGATACGAACAAGTTTAAAGGTGCTGAGAACTTTACATATTGGGACTTGGATCTAGGATTGTCCTCAGATCTGAGAAACTAGAATATGTGTTAGAAAGTCTGTTGCCCCTTATTATATCAAATGATGCATCACCGGAGGAATGTGAGACTCTCTAGAGATTGAGAGATGATGATTTAAAGGTTAAATCATACATTCTCAGCTCACTGGCACAGGAACATAAAAGACAATATTTTGGTATATCTGATGCATATAGTATGATGATGGGACTTTGGGAGTCTTTAGTGAACCAAGAACAAGTCTTGGTTCATAAAATTTTGATGGAATTGTTCCATTCAAGACTCGAAGAGGGACAGACTGTGAGTCCACATGTGCTTCACTTAATCGATCTGATCGAACAATTGAGGTGATTTAACTTCCATCTGAATGACACTTTAGGATGAAATGACATTTTTGGTTCACTCCCAGTGTCGTATCGCCAATTTGTGATGTACTTCAATATGAATGAGATTAGTTGTTCTTATCAAGAGTTGCATAGGATGCTACAAACTGCGGAGGAAGATGAAGAGGAGAGTTCCGACTCGACCTCTGAAACCCACTTCTCTTTCCGCTTCTTCCCAATCTAAGCAGAAAGGGAAGACGAATAAAGGAAAGAAAAAGAATGGTTCAAATGTTCCACCACAAAGTAAGATAGCTAAACCCAAGAGAGCTGTTGACGACAAGTGCCACCCCTACAACAAGATTGGCCATTGGAAGAGGAACTGTCCTGACTACATGGCCCAGATCAGAAAGGAGAGAGCATCAACTTTAGGAACATTTATTTTTCATATTATCGATATCTCTTTAGCTTGTGAAGCTATTACATCTAGTTGGATTTTAGGTTCTGCGTGTCCTATTCACATTTGTAATTCATTGCAGGTGCTGAAGGAAAGTAGAAAGCTAAAGCCCAGAGATATGTAGTTGTATTTTAGGAGTGATTACTCTCTGGATGCGATTGTTGTTGGAGTATGCGAGATCCTCTTGTCTAGTGGGAGTCTTTTGTTGCATGATTGTTATGTTGTTCCGGGATGTGTAGCGAATATTATATCACTTTTTTATTTTTAATACAGAAGGTTATCATGTAAATATTAAGAACTGTTCCTTATATTTATATGATAGAAATAATATTCAGATCCTTGAGTGTCCAAATGGGCATGGTCATTACATATTGCATACTTCTCTAGATATTTTGAATACTGATATTAATAAACGTAAATTATCTAATATAAATAATACTGAACTCTGGCATATGAGGTTAGGTCATATTGGCCTGAGACGCTTGACCTAGTTGATTAGGAATGGTTTGATTCAGGATCTCATCATTGAACCTTATCCAACCTGTGAATCTTGCATTCAGGGAAAAATGACCAAAGCCTCATTTTCAGGTATACGACATTGTGCCACTGACCTATTGGAACTCATACATTCTGATGTATGTGGTCCCATGAGTCGGACTGCTCACAGTGGTTTCTCATAGTTTGTTATTTTTACTGATGATATGTCACGGTATGGTTATATTTATTTGATGAGACATAAATCAGAAACCTTTGAAAAGTTCAAAGAATTTCGTAACGAAGTAGAAAAATAAACTGGTAAATATATTAAATATCTTCGATCGGATCGAGGCGGTGAATATATGAGTGGTGAGTTCATTGATTATTTGAAAGAGAATGAGATTCTCACTCAATATACTCCTTCGGGTACTCCACAACACAATGGAGTATTCGAAATGAGAAATCGGACTTTATTGGATATGGTCTGATCTATGTTGAGTTTTACAGATTTGCCTTATTACTTATGGGGTTATGCTCTTTTAACTGCCGCTCATCTTTTGAATAAGATTCCTTCGAAGGTTGTTCCTACAACTCCGTATGAGATATGGACTAGTAGGAAACCGAATCTTAATTATGTTAGGATTTGGGGTTGTCCTGCATATGTCAGGATGGCACAGCAGAATAAGTTTTTTCCTCGTGGGTAAAAGTTTAGGTTTGTTAGATATCCTTCAAATACGAAAGGATATTTGTTCTATGATACCGAGCATCGAAATGTGTTTGTAGCTCACTTCGTAAAATTTCTAGAATAGAATTTTTATCCGAGTAAGGTAATCATAGACGGGTTAAACTTGATAAAGTACAACCGGAGACCAACGAACCACCGGAGGAACCTTAGATTCAAGTAGATGAAGAACCTTTTTTACACACACTTTGTAGGTCCGAAAGGGTATCAAGACCTCCTGAACGTTGTATTTGATACAAGAAAATAGTCTTGATGTCCTCTTGATTGAAGAGATTGATCCTTATACCTATAGAGAAGCAATGTTAGACATCGACTTCGTGAAATGGCATAGGCCATGAAATCAGAGTTAGACTCTATGCATCAGAATCAAGTTTGGGACTTGGTTCAGCTTCCTGAAGGAATTATTCCTTTTGGTTCTAAATGAGTTTACAAGAGGAAAAGTGGGCCTGATGGAAAGGTTGAAACCTTTAAGGTCCGACTGGTAGCTAAAGGTTACACACAGCTACCTGGAGTCGACTACGATGAAACATTTTCCTAGTTTACGATGCTAAAGTCTATTAGGATTTTTTTTTGTCTATTAATGCTTACCATGATTATGAGATTTGGCAAATGGATGTCAAAAAATATTTTCTGAATGGATTTCTTGATGAAGAAATCTATATAGAACAGCCGGAGGGTTTTGTATCCAGCGAGAACTCGGGCATGATATGTAAGCTTAAGAAGTTCATTTATGGACTTAAACAAGCATCACGAAGTTGGAATCTATGATTCGATGAGATAATCATATTGTCTGATTTTCTTAAGAATTCGCAAGAATCCTATGTGTATAAGAAAGTCAGTGGGAGTATGGTGGTATTTTTAGTTCTCTATGTTAATGACATCCTGATCATTTGGAATGATATCGGGATGCTGCAAGGCGTCAAAGCTTACATCGGTATGAATTTCTCTATGAAAGACCTGGGAGAACCTTCTTATATCTTTGGGATAAAGCTCTATAGAGATAGAGAAATGAAGCTTATTAGGTTATCCCAATCGATGTACATAATAAGATCTTAGAACGGTAAAATTTTGGTAACTTTAAGACAATAAATATACTGTTCAAATATGGCATTCATCTTTTGAAGAATATGTGTCCGCAAATAGAATATGAGAAGATTAGAATGCCTAATCAACCTTATGCTTCATGTTTGGGTCATGTATGCCATGTTATGTACTAGGCCTAATATCAGCTACGCGGTTAGTGTAACCAGTAGATATCAGTCCAATCCAGGTAATGACCATTGGATGGCCGTTAAACATATCCTAAAGTATCTTAAGGGTACTAAGGATAAGTTTCTGATATATGGAGGAAATGAACTGCATGTTAATGGGTATATGGATTCAAATTTCTAATCGGACCCCGATGATAGAATATTTACATCGGGATTCGTGTTTACCCTTAACGGTGGTGCAGTTAGTTGGAAAAGTTCCAAGCAGGGGTCTACAGCTGATTCCACCACAGAGGCGGAATATATTACGGCTTCTGAAGCTGCAAAAGAAGTTGTTTGGGTTAGAAACTTTATCACTGAATTGGGAGTTGTCCCAAGTATCGAGAATCTGATTTCGTTATACTGTGATAATAATGGAGCCATTGCACAAGCAAAGGAACCAAGGGCGCATCAGAAATCGAAGCATGTGGAACGAAAGTATCACATCATTCGAGAGATTGTGTCGCGATGGGACATTGTCGTGTGCAAAGTGCCGAGTGAAGATAATGTAGCAGACCCACTTACCAAGGCCATTCCTCCCAAATTATTTGATAAACATGTGGAGTCGATGTGTATGGGATACAATCGACAAAAAAGTTATTCGTCTTCGAAAGACCTTTCCAACAGATTAAAAATCATCTCAATCAAAGTTCGTTTACTATTTTTATAACCCAAACAACAAACTTCCTCTGCATGAAATAATATACATAAATTGCGTAAACGATTCTTTCGAATTAAGCAATTTTCAATGCAATAAATCTCCATTTTAAAATATTCAGAACTATAATTCAGTACTTAATCTTTTATTCTCCAAAATGAACTCATTCCGAGACCTTAACTTCGGTCTGGAAACCTTCCGGAAGTATTCCGAAATTTCGAATATATATTACAGTCATTTTCTCACATCTCTTACCAACATCATAAGCACTTATGTAATAAAGGTTTAGACATAGGACTACAAATGAATTTTAAGCGTCATATTAAATTATTCTAAACCTTCACCAATTATATTATAAACCATCACCAATTATTATAGCAATAATAGGAATAATCCATCATAAATTATTGTAACCGCCAAGTAATATATTTGTAGTACATTAAGCAACAATGAAAATAGTTTTGTATAACCCCAAATAACTAGGAGCTAGACCCCATAAGTTATCATGTATATTATACAAGAGAAATTGTATTTATTATCTGCGACTCCAAATGATTGTTTAAGCTTTGCCTAATTGGCAAGAATAATAAACACTTATTTATTTATTTATTTTTATTCTAGCAAGAGAAACTATAATCAGGCCACTTGATTTTAGAGCTTGTAGAATTCTTAAGCTCGAATGGCTAAGCCATTAAATGTTAAGGCGATAATTAGGAATAGCTAAAAGATGTTTGGCCCTAGGAGTTACAAGACTAAACGCTTCTGTCATGTCCAATTCAGTTGGCAACATTCCCTCAGGAAGCTCCCAATCAAAGCAATGCACAAGTTGTGCCACCACTTGCTTAACAATTGTGAGTCCCAGTTGCATTCCAGGGCACCCTCTGCGGCCAGAACCAAATGGCAAAAGCTGAAAGTCATTTCCGCGAAGATCAATACTGCTCTTTACAAATCTTTCAGGAAAAAATTTCTCAGGATCATTCCAAACATCAGGATCTCTTCCAATTGCCCAAACATTTATAAATACTCGTGCTTTTTTGGGTATGTGGAATCCGTTAACTGTGCAATCTTCAATAGACTCGCGTGGGATTAACAATGGTCCTACAGGATGAATCCTCATGCTTTCCTTGATAACCATGTCTAGGTATTCCAGGTTTTCTAAATCTGATTCTTTAACCATTCTATTTAAGCCCACAATTCTTTCTAGCTCTGTTTGTAGCTCCTTCATTACTCTAGGATGCCTGAGGAGTTCTGAAAGTGTCCAATCGACTACTGCGGCTGAAGTGTCCATTGCAGCTCCAAGCATGACCTGAAGAAAAACAAATACTCAGATATCCTGATCTGTATCAATGGAATTATCTTTTGGCACATTTTATATATTATTCATTTATTGTTAAGATCGTGTAGTCCATTAATAACACATAGGGCATATAGGAAACTAATAAATATAATTAGATAACAATGGCAGATGATCCATACATCCACTTTAAAAACTAACTTTTTAGGTTACGTGACCATCTTACCTCTTTTTTAGTCAAATTTAAAGCAACGCAAATACTAAACAAAATTTTATGTTTTGTTCTAAAAAAATCCCTCTCATGTCTTATAATAATTAGGGCGGTAAATGAACCGAGTCATTAATGAATAGCTCAAATTTGACTCGTATTTGGCTTGGTTTGAGTTTGATTCGCTTAATAAATGAGTTATTCAAACTAGAAAATAATAGCTTAATATTAATTGAAATTGACTCGTAAAAGCTCAAGTCGGCTCATTTTTCACTCGCAAATATTATTCGAAATAGACTCGCCTCGGATCGTATTGAATCGACTTGACTCAATAGTTTATATACATACGTCACAAATATTTGAATTTATATGAAAATTATTTAAAATTTGATTAAATAAATAAAAAATAATAATTGATTTTTTAAAATTAATCTAGCCGAACCGAGTCGAATCATTTAATAATCGAATTCGAGTTCGAACAACACATATAAAACTTG
Source organism: Zanthoxylum bungeanum (assembly GCA_019454045.1). Classification (NCBI taxonomy): domain Eukaryota; kingdom Viridiplantae; phylum Streptophyta; class Magnoliopsida; order Sapindales; family Rutaceae; genus Zanthoxylum; species Zanthoxylum bungeanum. The sequence continues at coordinate 3,099 of SKCR01023244.1, read as the reverse complement.
ATTTGAGTTCGAACAACACATATAAAGCTTGATTTGAGCTCCAGCTCATATAAATACTTCAAGCTGAATCGAGTCAAGCACTACTCGACTCGATTACACCCCTACCTATATAATACTAGAGTTTTTTTTTTTAAAGGTAATGGGGTGGGTAAAGCCCAAATTTAACTTTTGTATGTTATTACCTCTCCAAAAATTCGAACCCTAATGTTAAGTTAAAATAGAGATATTTGAAAATCAACGGATCACGCCCTTTAGGGGCCTATAATTCTAAAGCTTGAATACAATGATATTGAGTATTTTTATTTTTTTTAATGAATGACCTCAACAACCTGCAAAGTATCAAAACAACACCTTACATCTCAACTAGGTTCACATCTAAGATCTTATCAAATTATATGATGTCCAAACCCATCAAAAGCATTGTATTAAATAAAATAAATAAAGCAAGAGAACTACCAAATAAACAAAATTAAAGTTTTGTTCTAAAAACCCCTCCTTAATATCCCTATAGTTTTAGAGTTTGAATGCAACATTATTAATCACGCATCTTAATTAACAAAGACCAATTGTGCTAATTTGAAATATACATGCTTACCAAGATTGTAGCTTTAATATGCTCTCGTTCGATCTTGTGTTCAGTTTCTTCTGAACCCTCAAAGCTCAACATGACATCAACAAAGTCCTGCTGTCTATTTTCATCCTTGGATTGAACATGTTCATCAACAATCTTCTCTAGAAACCCATCAAACACCTTGGCAATACCCTTCATACGCTTTGTCAGCCCCTGAAGATCAAGTCCTGCTATTTGTGGAATATAATCACCCAAATTAGGCTTTGCAACCAATTCCAAGCCCTCTTGAACCACAATGTCAAACCCTCTCTCATGATCAAACTCATCTTTCGAATATTTCTTCCCAAACACCATTCGACAAGTCATGTCAGCACTCATGGCTGAAACCTTGGTACTTAAATTAACAACAGAACGAGTCTGCGCCGCCTCTTTGATATATGCAATCAAAAGATCAAGCTCTTCTTTTCTAATGGGTTGAAAATAATTGATCTTGACGCTACTCAACATCTCTAGCGTGCCTATTTTTCGGATTGTTCGCCAGTAAGACCCATATGGGGCGAGTGCAAAATTCTTGTATTCATAAAAAATATGCTTAGAAGCTTGAAGAGGAGGCCTGCTAGCAAATACAAGATCATGAGTTTTGAGAAAAAGCTCAGCTGCTTGAGGTGATGAGACAACAATTGTAGGCGTTAAGCCTAAGCGTAAGTGCATGATGGGGCCATATTTTTTGGCTAGTTTATGCAAAGCTCTATGAGGAAATTGGCCTAATAAATGAAGGCATCCGAAAATCGGAAACCCTTTTGGCCCTGGAGGTAATTTCTTCTTGTTCTTTGTGTTTTTTATTTGGAGGAAAAAGAAAACTGCAGCAAGAAAAAGTGAAGTCCATAGCCAAGACATAACGATACATCAATTAGGTTTGAGCGGTAAAGATGAAGAAATTATGAATGTGAGGTATCTATTCTTATCTTAGAGAATTGAAGGCACAAGAAAAACCAAAAATGGAGAGAAGATCCATGGGTACCGCCCGATGAGCTTGTTTTAAAAATATATTTCTGAAACTTTGCTACCTAAGTGGATGTAGGATAGCTCAAAAAGAATATCCTAGATCAAATTCTAAGTGCTGCCGAATCATGTGAATACATTTTGATTCTCGAATAAGGATCCTCTCCTTATTTTTATCTTTATTTACTTTTTATTGTGCTATCATATAGTAACATGTGATATATACCAAAAAAATCTATGATTAAAATTGAGTTGTGTGTCATATGTCATTTAATGATAACACTAAAAAGACGAATAAAGAAAATTAGAGGAGAAAAAATAAGAAAATGATTCTAATTCTTTTAGCTCACTAGTGAAAAACAAATAAGCTAAGAATCTTAAGAAATGAACATTAGATTATCGTAAAATCAAAACTATTTGATGTTACACTTAAAGATTAAGGAGTTATGCAACAATATTTAGCAATTTATATATAATGGAGGGTGCAATCTACGTTGGTGGGTCGAATTCACATTGAATCCTAAATGAATGAGTTTAATTATCTCTAAACACAATTAATAAAAGAATCTTATCAAGTTTTGACACGTCACAATTAGTTTATATTCTTTAGACATAAATAACTTGATTAGACCCTATATATATATATCATAAATAAGCTGCTGAATCAATGAAGTCAAACACAAGTATTGAATGAGTTGAATCAACCCCTATATTAATCCCAATAATTTTGTAACAAGATACTTATTTTAGGATTATATATTGCAAAATAAATGTTTCTAGGTTATATATGCAGTTTATTTCTTTTAAATTTTTTACCTTTAAAACGGCAGAGATAGGAAAAACCAAATTAATTTTTTAACCACATACATCTTTCAGGATTAATTTTCAGTTTATTTTGTTGTTTTTTGGCCGTACAAGAACTTTGTGCCGTCTAAATATCACTACCACAGAAGAGTATAAGAGAATGGATGGAATGCTTGTAGAATAATAAAATTTTAAACAGCATTTCGGATTTTTATTGGATTAAACCTTCTCAATTTCATCATTCCTTGCGTTGTTATTTATGATGTTCTATAAATTATCCTAGTATTGAAAGAGACTCTCTAATAATAAAGAATTTTTATTGGATTAAAATTTTCGTAAAATGAATTTTTAACACTCGTTAACATAACCCATTATTTATTTATTTATTTATTTATTTCAGCATTTAGCAGCTGGCAGAGGGCTGATTTACCAATTTATTCACTTCTTGCCTCTTAGATTTTATATTTTCAATTTAATAATTATTTGGAATAAAAACCAAATCCCACCCTAAAATCTAGTATGATTAGATTGTTGGTAAATAGGTGTCATCAAACAAAATTTACATGCAACATTCAATCAATTGGTGACGAAACCGAGATCCAAGTCGAGTTGCCTCTGTCCTTAAGAACTTATTAGTCCCGCCTTGGTGCTCTACGGATGGTTTTGTGGCTAACGTTCTCTCATGATTACTTGTACACTTTTTGTAGAATGGGCACTCCTTT
>SKCR01023243.1:0-49786 GCA_019454045.1 Zanthoxylum bungeanum | reverse complement strand
GCGCTTGCGTTATACGTGTGTGTTTACGCCGGTCAGGCACTACCTTTTTAGCTAAGGATATTGCGGGGGAAACGGAGGTCGGAAGGGGAAATTCAGAATAAGTACGTCATCAGATTCATTCGCAAGTTCACTGTCTTCGTTAGTGCTGTGTTCGTTACTTCGTTCGAACGTCAGGCAGATTGCGGACGTTCGTGTAGCGTTCGAATGGGCGTTCGAACGACGTCGGTGTTTCTGGTTTTGCTGCTAGCCTCGCACCCCAGCCCAATTAGCCTCCCAAAGCCCATAAAACAATCCCAATTAATAAAACACATTTAAAACACATGGGAAATTAAATTAAATATTACATTAAATATTAAGGTAAATATTAATAATGTATTTGAATTAAATAAAATATTTAAACCATTTACCAATTAAATAAAACAAATATAATCTAAATAATCACCTACCAAAATAATAAAAATACTTACACAAATTAAAGAAATTGCATGCCTAATAAAGATGAATCAAATATATTATATTCCAAACTTAACAAATATCATGCCTAATTAAAATCAATCATAACAAATTTAAAGATTTTGACTTCCTAGTTTGAACCAAATTTGTCCCCCCCTCAATCTTTGACTTTCCTTGCTCAACACAAAATCAAATCCCTTCATTGTGAGACAAGGTGAAGCCCTAGCCATTCTTTATAAAACAACCCCTAACCAAGACATGCACTCTCCTAGCTCATTCATACAAGAAAAAACCTCTCCTAGTTCATTCACACAAGAAACACCCAAGCTTATTGACACAACTCTCCCTCAATCTCAATAACCGAAGATCACAAACCAAAGAACCCTCATTGCCTTGACCAAAATACATCCCGAACAGCCCCTAACCATCACTGAAAACCACCTCCATAAACTCCTCACACATCACCGAAAATACACCCCCAAAACAGCAACCAAATCATCTTAAAACAGTCCCTAAAATCCTCAAAACAGTAACATAAAAAACTGCATTCATAATCCTTAAAATAATCACACAAGACTACACTAAAAACCCACAAAAAACTCGGAACAGTCCGTTGAAACGTCAAGACAAGTGACCTGAACAGTGAGCAGCAAAGCAGAGACCGAACAGCAGCAGAACAGAGACCGAACAGCAAGCAAAACAGCAAAACAGTGAGCTAGGACGCTAAACCAGTGAACCGGAGAAGTTGAGGAGCTGTACCCTTCCGACGTCCGTGAAACGCAAGCCTAAAAGTTGGCAAAAAGGTTAGACCTGAGGGTATTTTCCACACTCGTTTTCCGTTTTATTTGTATTATTTATTGAGTATTGCTTGCATGATTGTCATGTTGAAATGCATGTTGTGGCCCTTGAGTAGATAAATATGCATGAATTATGAGATGTTGTATGTTGTGGCTTTGGAATAAAATGAGAGATGTGTCAACTCTCGCGGTATATCGGATGGAAACCCGGACATAAATTTCATAGCCGATTCCGAATGGATGGTAGTATGATCTGTACTCGGGATACAACTCCACGTACCGCTTGAGTAAACGGCACCTTCTTTTGTTTTGTGTTGCTTTGGTTTATTTATTTTTCGTCACTTGAATTCTGCATGTTGCTTATTTATGCATGATTCAATCGAGCGCATGGGCTAAGTAAGTTCGATGAAAGGTCCCCTATTTGGAGGGTTAAAACCCTTTACCACGATGCTTTGCCGTGCCGGTTGATGTGTGTTCGGTTGAATGCAAGATACGTTCAATCGGGCATACTAAGTTTGATATTATTGTTTTTAATTCTTTGTATGCATGATTCAATCGAGCGCATGGGCTTAGTAAGTGCGATGAAAGGTCCCCTATTTGGAGGGGTTAAAACCCTTTACCACGATACTTTGCCGCGCCGGTTGATGTGTGTTCGGTTGAATGCAAGATACGTTCAATCAGGCATACTAAGTTTGATAATATTGTTTTTAATTCTTTGTATGCATGATTCAATCGAGCGCATGGGCTTAGTAAGTGCAATGAAAGATCCCCTATGGGGAGGGGTTAAAGCCCTTTACCATGATGCTTTGTCGCGCCGGTTGATGTGTGTTCAATTGAATGCAAGATACGTTCAATTGGGCATACTAAGTTTGATATTATTGTTTTTAATTCTTTGTATGCATGATTCAATCGAGTGCATGGGCTTAGTAAGTGCAATGAAAGAGCCCATATGGGGAGAGGTTAAAGCCCTTTACCACGATGCTTTGCCGCGCCGGTTGATGTGTGTTCGGTTGAATGCAAGATATGATCAATTGGACATACTGAGCTTGACATTATTGTCTTTATTCTTTGTGTTGCATGCATCAGGCCTGGTTCCGTTCTAACGCGTTCTCGAACGCTACACGAACGCGAACCTTCTGTTTACCATTCGAACGCGTTCTCGAACGCTACACGAACGCGCACACACTTTCTTAGTCTTATCACGCATCAGGTCTGGTTCCGTTCGAACGTGTTCTCGAACGCTATACGAACGTGAACCTTCTGTTTACCGTTCGAACGCGTTCTCGAACGCTACACGAACGCGCACGCACTTTCTTAGTCTTATCGTGCATCAGGTCTGGTTCCGTTCGAATGCATTCTCGAACGCTATATGAACGCGAACCTTCTGTTTACCGTTCGAACGCGTTTTTGAACGCTACGTGAACGCGCACCCACTGAACTGAGTCCCTTTTCATAAGATTTCATGCATAGTTTTCCTAGTAGCTATCCCTACATATGATGAACCTGATTGCCCGTCTGTATTACGCAAGATTGTGTTGGTGTCATTCATCTGTATTCCCCACATGTATGAGTACAATGTGTTTAGCATATTACAATTCATATACCTATGTCATGATAACATTTGAGTATTATTTCTTGTGGTATATCGGGTGGAAACCCAGACATAAATTCCGTAGCCGATTCCGAATGGACGATAGTACGGTCTGTACTTGGGATACAATTCCACGTACCACTTGGGAAGGTGCTCGCATGTGTGCTTGTGTGGTTAGTATGAGTGCTTGTGTTTTTCTTGAATATAATATGCCAATGAAGTTGTATGTTCGTCGCTACTTTGATGTACTTTCAAGCATGCAATCTTAGATGTGAAATATATGTAAATTTAGGTGTAAGTTTTATTTTGTACATGTGAATTTAGAAGCATGATACTCTTAGAAATAAGTGTTACTTAAGCCTGTTTAAATTATTACATAAATCCTTTCATTACAAGTAGCATAAGTAAGGGACCATTCCGAACCCAACGGTTTGAGGTCTTCCCTTGCGAGGGGTGAGTGCGGCCTTAAATCTCATTTTCCCGGTTCACACCGAGTGGCGACTCCATTATTCTCCGGTTTAGTCCCCCGTGGCTACTCCGTACTCCCGACCAGGCCGCGAGCCCGGAACAACATGCGTCGCCCAGTTCCTGTGTTCCCACAGTCTGGCGACTCCACTGGGGATAAAGAATCGGCCCCGAAATATTGTCTTGTAATGTTTGGATTTATGTTCTAATTGACCGTGTCTATAGTGGATGAAATGGGGGTTTAATCAAAGGCATTTTGAGGTTAGGTAATGGTTTGGTGTCTTCCGTCACTCACTACCTTTCTAGAAGGAAAAGCTGTGAAAGCACCTAGATAGCCATCTACTCGTAGCCTATTGTGATGGACTAATTTGGAGGACTCGTTGTTTATTCCTGACACCAAGCGATAAGAGCCTAAAAAGCTTGGGTATTTAAGTGAGCCTCGCTCCACCTTCCCTCTAGGGAATCTACAACGGGAAATCCATTTGACAGTCCGTCACACACCATAGCTCATTGGCACGTACCTTAGTGTATAAAAAAGGGTGCGCTCACTTGGTTGCTCGAACCCTTGATTGGGGAGACCTAGTTTGGGCCATCCTTCGCCGATGAGAGCCTTTGTCTACACTCCTGTGAACCCACCCATAGACCGGGACTGTATGGTTAAAGTAATAATTATTTCCTTGAGTATGAGCTTGTGGACCATCCTCATTTGGATGCAATTGGACCATTGTCAGAAATGCGGACTTGCTGGGCCATTTAAACTGGGGCGAGTTCGTAACTTATGACCATTGGGCCCAAAGCTTCTGAAATTTTGATGGGCCATTCCGTAGAAATTATTACTTTATGTTTGCATTATCTTTCCTTTGTGCTTGTGTTCAGAACATTACCATTTGGATTTAGTTGGGCTCCTTGCCATGAGATGTGAACTTGTTGGGCCATTTAAACTGGGACGAGTTCACTCCTATGACAGTTAGCCCAAAAGTTTCTAAAATGATAACGGGCCGATTTGTTTGAAGAATTTTAGTTGATGTAGTATGTTATATATGTTACATGCATCTCATGCACCCCATGCATACATACATCATGTTAACCCTTGTGTTCTGAAAGCCATCATAGATTCCCATTGGGTTAGGGAAAAGGGAAGACTCACCAAAATACTGGGAACAGACATGAGTGAATCAGATATTGAAGTATCCCGTATGGATCAGTTGGAAAAAGGTCTCGCCAAGGTCACCGAACAGTTGCAAGCCATGACCACTGCCATGGAAAATATGGCTGTGCCCCGTGCTGGGGGGAATTCTGAGAATGTGAGGCATGAGGAGCCTTCAAATGGGTTGGGGGATGATGTCCCCACTTTTGATGATGACATGGCAGAGTATGCAACATGCAGAGTGATTGGGTCTCAGGCAGAATTTCAGAAGCTTCGGGATCAGGTTGAAACAGTTACCCGCAAAATGAGGGGTAAGAATGAGGATTTGCTAGATTATGAGGCAATGACCTTCGGAGAACAGCTGCCAGCTCAGTTTAAAATGCCCGACATGGCCAAGTTTAATGGGAATGGAGACCCGAGAGTCCATCTGCAGCAATATGTCTCAGTCATGAGTTCAATGGGCCTATCACAGCGCCAAGTCCAAAAGATGTTTGGGATGTCACTCGAGGGGGCACCTGTGGTTTGGTATCATAACCTTAAGAAGAAGGTTAAGGAAGATTGGAAGGAACTAGCTGATGCTTTCCTGAAGCAGTATGTCACTGACCTAGAGATCGATCTGTCACTCCGTGATCTGGAGAATGTTAAGCAGAAAGCGGAGGGGAGTTTTAAGGAGTATGTGGACCGGTGGATGGGTCAGTTATTGAAGATGCAGACTAGGCCCTCGAGAAGGACCAGATTAAAATGATTATCAAGGGCACCAGGCCCTCCATTTACAGCAAGTTGAGGAGGATGACCTCCATGATTACAGACTTTCGGCAGTTGAGGGAGACTGTCATGGACATTGAAGACGAAGAGGCGGAAAACATAAAGTTTAATGGCCAGAATAAAAGAACTTTTGGGGGGCCTTCTGAGACAAAGCCCGCTACTGTCGAAGTCGCTGCCATCAGAAACCGGCAATTCTCCAACCTTGGTAGACCTTTGTCGAAGGTATTTGAAAAGTTACAGGGACAAGGAATCTTGAAACCCTTAGAAGGCAAGCCACTTCCACACCCCACACCGCCACACATAAATGTGAACCTTTATTGTCACTTCCACCAGCTACATTGCCATGACACCGACAACTGCACCCGCCTCAGGCATGAAATTCAAGATCTCATAGATTCCCATAAAATACCCAACCCATGAAAAGAACAACCCAACACACACAGAAACCCTCAACAACCAAGCTTCTTACATGGATGACAGTGAAGAACCATAGGCCGAGGAAGAAGGCAGTGATGCGGATGATGGAGCTGTTCCTCCTAGTCTATTTGATCCAGTTTTTTTAAAAAAGGCATTGATTTTGTTACTTGTGCGAACTCTTTTCCTCAACGATAATAAAGACGTTCATTTCGCTGAATCTCTTCTGCAATATGAGTATATTTGAGAAAAACATTCAACCTTTGTACTATGAAATTCAGTGATGTTTAGAACACGGGGAATCCTCGGAATAAGCAAGCTGAAAGGAAAGGACATCCATTCAGAAATTGGGAAATGGAGCAGTGAAACTATCAGACTTGGAAGGGAATTAGTTCACCGAGCCGATCAACATAGACAAATTGAAGCAGTGGTTTGCCTGAGGAAAAGAAGACTAAGCAGTCACTAAGAGAATTGACGGAAGACCTAACTCGACGGGATAAGAACATTCATACATGCATACACGTAACACATTTTGCATCATTTCGTGTTTGTTCTGTTTCATATTCACAGGTTTTGAAGAAGAAAAAGAAAAGTGGCAAAGACAAGACAATCAGAAGCAGTAACAATACAATGTCAGCAGTCTTTAGGAATGAATCACATGAGCGAGGCCCATATCAGCAGTATCATTCTGGGGGCGAAGCCCATATCAGTATCAGTCTGGGGGCGAGGCCCACATCCTTATCAGCATCAGTCTGGCCAGGTATGGCACTCTGGGGGCGAGGCCCATATCCTTATCAGCATCAGTCTAGCCGGGTATGGCACTCTAGGGGCGAGGCCCACATTAACATCAGATCAATTTTGCTGGGTACGAAACTCCGGGTATGGAGATACATAATCAGTTTTGCTGGGTACGACACTCCGGGTATGGAGACATCATATCAATTTTGCCAGGTACGGCACTCCGGGTATGGAGACATCAGTTTCGAACGCCAGGTACGACACTCCGGGTATGGAGATATTACTGCGACGCCCCGGATATGAGGTTTAGCACGCCAGGTACGGCACTCCGGGTATGGAGATATTACTGCGACGCCTTGGGTATGAGGTTTAACAAGCCGGGAATGGTACTCCAAGAATGGAGCAGAGTTCAAGAATGAACAAGCCAAGAATGGCAATCCAAGAATGGAGCAGAGTTCAAGAATGAACAAGCCGAGAATGGCGATCCAAGAATGGAGCAGAGTTCAAGAATGAACAAGCCGAGAATGGCGATCCAAGAATGGAGCAGAGACTAAGAATGAACAAGCCGAGAATGGCAATCCAAGAATGGAGCAGAGTTCAAGAATGAACAAACCGGGAATGGCACTCCATGAATAGAAATACAGTTCAGGAATGAACAAGCCGGGAATGGCACTCCAAGAATGGAAGCACGGTTCGGGAATGAACCACCTCACAGTAACGGTTCGGGAATGAACCACCTCACAGTAACGGTTCGGGAATGGACCACCTCACAGTAACGGTTCGGGAATAGACCACCTAACAGTTCGGGAATGGACATCTCACGGTAACGGTTCGGGAATAGACCACAACACAGCACGGTTCGGGAATAAACCAGGGGTCGCGCAGCACCTCACCACCCAAATCAACTCAACTCAACACATGGTAAGTCAAGTGGCAGCTGGCGAGCCAGGTAAGTAGAAATGCATTGCATAACTTTGATAGGATTGTCACTGTTACACATTACACAAGTCCCATCAAAGTGGGGGGGGGACTGTAGGCACTGCATTTTTGCGCATGTGAAACCCGATGATGAGTCTCAGTTGGAGGCACTACCTTTTTAGCTAAGGATATTGCGGGAAACGGAGGTCGGAAGGGGAAATTCAGAATAAGTACGTCATCAGATTCATTTCGCAAGTTCACTGTCTTCGTTAGTGCTGCGTTCGTTACTTCGTTCGAACGTCAGGCAGATTGCGGACGTTCGTGTAGCGTTCGAATGGGCGTTCGAACGGCGTCGGTGTTTCTGGTTTTGCTGCTAGCCTCGCACCCCAGCCCAATTAGCCTCCCAAAGCCCATAAAACACATCCCAATTAATAAAACACATTTAAAACACATGGGAAATTAAATTAAATATTACATTAAATATTAAGGTAAATATTAATAATGTATTTGAATTAAATAAAATATTTAAACCATTTACCAATTAAATAAAACAAATATAATCTAAATAATCACCTACCAAAATAATAAAAATACTTATACAAATTAAAGAAATTGCATGCCTAATAAAGATGAATCAAATATATTATATTCCAAACTTAACAATATCATGCCTAATTAAAATCAATCATAACAAATTAAAGATTTTGACTTCCTAGTTTGAACCAAATTTGTCCCCCCCTCAATCTTTGACTTTCCTTGCTCAACACAAAATCAAATCCCTTCATTGTGAGACAAGGTGAAGCCCTAGCCATTCTTTATATAAACAACCCCTAACCAAGACATGCACTCTCCTAGCTCATTCATACAAGAAAAAAACCTCTCCTAGTTCATTCGCACAAGAAACACCCAAGCTTATTGACACAACTCTCCCTCAATCTCAATAACCGAAGATCACAAACCAAAGAACCCTCATTGCCTTGACCAAAATACATCCCGAACAGCCCCTAACCATCACTGAAAACCACCTCCATAAACTCCTCACACATCACCGAAAATACACCCCCAAAACAGCAACCAAATCCTCTTAAAACAGTCCCTAAAATCCTCAAAATGGTAACATAAAAAACTGGATTCATAATCCTTAAAATAATCACACAAGACTACACTAAAAACCCACAAAAAACTCGGAACAATCGTTGAAACGTCAAGACAAGTGACCTGAACAGTGAGCAGCAAAGCAGAGACCGAACAACAGCAGAATAGAGGCCGAGCAGCAAGCAAAACAGCAAAACAGTGAGCTAAGACGCTAAACTAGTGAACCGGAGAAGTTGAGGAGCTGTACCCTTTCGACGTCCGTGAAACGCAAGCCTAAAAGTTGGCAAAAAGGTTAGACCTGAGGGTATTTTCCACACTCATTTTCCGTTTTATTTGTATTATTTATTGAGTATTGCTTGCATGATTATCATGTTGAAATGCATGTTGTGGCCCTTGAGTAGATAAATATGCATGAATTATGAGATGTTGTATGTTGTGGCTTTGGTATAAAATGAGAGATGTGTCAACTCTCGCGGTATATCGGATGGAAACCCGGACATAAATTTCATAGCCGATTCCGAATTGACGGTAGTATGATCTGTACTCGGGATACAACTCCACGTACCGCTTGAGTAAACGGCACCCTCTTTTGTTTTATGTTGCTTTGGTTTATTTATTTTTCGTCACTTGAATTCTGCATGTTGCTTATTTATGCATGATTCAATCGAGCGCATGGGCTTAGTAAGTGCGATGAAAGGTCCCCTATTTGGAGGGGTTAAAACCCTTTACCACGATGTTTTGCCGCGCCGGTTGATGTGTGATCGGTTGAATGCAAGATACGTTCAATCAGGCATACTAAGTTTGATATTATTGTTTTTAATTCTTTGTATGCATGATTCAATCGAGCGCATGGGCTTAGTAAGTACGATGAAAGGTCCTCTATTTGGAGGGGTTAAAACCCTTTACCACGATGCTTTACCGCGCCGGTTGATGTGTGTTCGGTTGAATGCAAGATACGTTCAATCGGGCATACTAAGTTTGATATTATTGTTTTTAATTCTTTGTATGCATGATTCAATCGAGCGCATGGGCTTAGTAAGTGCAATGAAAGATCCCCTATGGGGAGGGGTTAAAGCCCTTTACCATGATGCTTTGCCGCGCCGGTTGATGTGTGTTCGGTTGAAGGCAAGATACGTTCAATCGGGCATACTAAGTTTGATAATATTGTTTTTAATTCTTTGTATGCATGATTCAATCGAGCGCATGGGCTTAGTAAGTGCAATGAAAGATCCAATATGGGGAGGGGTTAAAGCCCTTTACCACGATGCTTTGCCGCGCCGGTTGATGTGTGTTCGGTTGAATGCAAGATATGATCAATCAGACATACTGAGCTTGACATTATTGTCTTTATTCTTTGTGTTGCATGCATCAGGCCTGGTTCTGTTCGAACGCGTTCTCGAACGCTACACGAACGCGAACCTTCTGTTTACCATTCGAACGCGTTCTCGAACGCTACACGAACGCGCACACACTTTCTTAGTCTTATCACGCATCAGGTCTGGTTCCGTTCGAACGCGTTCTCGAACGCTATACGAACGTGAACCTTCTGTTTACCGTTCGAACGTGTTCTCGAACGCTACGCGAACGCGCACGCACTTTCTTAGTCTTATCGTGCATCAGGTCTGGTTCCGTTCGAATGCATTCTCGAACGCTATATGAACGCGAACCTTCTGTTTACCGTTCGAACGCGTTTTTGAACGCTACGCGAACGCGCACCCACTGAACTGAGTCCCTTTTCTTAAGATTTCATGCATAGTTTTCCTAGTAGCTATCCCTACATATAATGAACCTGATTGCCCCTCTGTATTACGCAAGATTGTGTTGGTGTCATTCATCTGTATTCCCCACATGTATGAGTACAATGTGTTTAGCATATTACAATTCATATACCTATGTCATGATAACATTTGAGTATTATTTCTTGTGGTATATCGGGTGGAAACCCAGACATAAATTCCGTAGCCGATTCCGAATGGACGATAGTACGGTCTGTACTTGGGATACAATTCCACGTACCACTTGGGAAGGTGCTCACATGTGTGCTTGTGTGGTTAGTATGGGTGCTTGTGTTTTTCTTGAATATAATATGCCAATGAAGTTGTATGTTCGTCGCTACTTTGATGTACTTTCAAGCATGCAATCTTAGATGTGAAATATATGTAAATTTAGGTGTAAGTTTTATTTTGTACATGTGAATTTAGAAGCATGATACTCTTGGAAATAAGTGTTACTTAAGCCTGTTTAAATTATTACATAAATCCTTTCATTATAAGTAGCATAAGTAAGGGACCATTCTGAACCCAACGGTTTGAGGTCTTCCCTTGCGAGGGGTGAGTGCGGCCTTAAATCTCATTTTCCCGGTTCACACCGGGTGGCGACTCCATTATTCTCCGGTTTAGTCCCCCGTGGCTACTCCGTACTCCCGACCAGGCCGCGAGCCCGGAACAGCATGCATCGCCCAGTTCCTGTGTTCCCACAAGAGGGTTAGAGGCTCGCCGAAAAATAGTGGGAGGCAAGTATTGAATTTTTTATTTTGATTAGATACTTGCCAATACGCGCTCATTTCTTTTTTTCGTCATTAAAAAATTTATATATATTAGTTGGACTAATATTCAATTGTTATTTTAATTAAAACAGTTGGACTGTATTAAAACTACTTCATTTATAGTTGATTATATAATTGGATTATAGTCATCAATATATTTGAATTAAACCAATCAAATTGTTATTAATTATATAGTTAGACTATAGTAATCATTACATTAGATTGTACCCGAAATCGTTGATTGGATAGTTAGACTATAGCAATCAAGATGAATTGAAAGATTATCGTCAAATGACATAATCCTAGGTGATAAATGTCTTTTGCGGCTTTAATTTTCATGTTGGGAAATGAATCTCAGGATAGTCCTAGGAATTGAGAAGTTACTCTACATAATAAAGAAACCTCTTGGGCCTGAGCCCAGAGTTGAGCAAATAGTAGAGCATGAGCTTTGGAAGACTCATCGTGATGAAAACTTTAGTGCTCAATCTGTTATGCTTGCCGCAAAGACTCCTTAATTTCTTCGTCAGAACTAAGGATTAGATCCTTATAGTATGATATTGAAATTGAAGGATCTTCATAGATCTATTCTTAGATCTTAGAAGTACTGATTGCAAAAGATAACTCTTGGAGAGTTTATGGCTATGCTCAATGAGACACAACCAGAGCTTGCAAAAGGTCAAGAAGCGCAATGCGTATCTTACTTCGACATCCCAGAAGGCCAAGGCTTGTGCGAAGGCTTCTGGGGTGTGAAGAAAAGGGCAAGGCTTAATCATCACAGTCTTCTGGGAAGACAAATGACATATCCCAAGATGTCTGCCTAAACTGTGGAAAATGGGGTCACTGGAAGCGTGACTGCCGTATGGACAAAGGCAGACATGAAGGAAGAGAAGACGGGCAAGGCTCCGACTTCAGGAATGTTTGTTATAAACATGTCCACTGCTGGTTTTAAAATTGGATTTTAGATACCGGATGTGGTAAATAAATATATGTACTGATGTGCGGGATCTGCTGATTAGCAGAAGACCGGCTTCAGATGAGATCGACCTATGAGTTGGAAATGGGACGAGAGTCGCTGTTTTGGCTGTAGAAACCTAAGTTTTGGAACTGCCATTTGGGCATGTACTTAAATTATGATACTGTTATAATGTATCTAGTTTGACTAGGAACATTATCTCTGTATCTAGTTTAACCCGTTGCTGGTATACCTTTATTTCCAGAACAATAGATGTTTTGTTATAAAGAAGATATTGAGATATACACATTAGATGTGAATAACAGTATTTATATTTAGAATATAAATGAATCTCAAACATATAATATGACAAACAAAAGCTCAAACTTTATAAATCTGTTGAGACTTAAAAGTGGCATTGTTGTCTGAGACACATTAACAAGACTCGTATATCCACACTTTCGAAGAGTGGATACTAGGACGAATTTGATTCTAATTCAAATGATGTCTACGAATCTAGTTTATTTGGCAAAGTGCCTAAAACACCTTTTATTTGGTAAAAGTGCAAGTGCCACCGATCTGTTAGCCCTCGTTCATAGTGACGTAAGTGGACCCATATCTAGCTAGGCTAGAGGTGGATATGAATACTTCGTAACCTTTACGGATGTGGCATCGCGTTACAGTTATGTGTATCTTATGAAACACAAGTCAGAAACTTTTGAGTAATTCAAAGGGTTTCGACACGAAGTAAGAAAACAGACCGGTAAAAGTGTTAAAAACATTACGGTCGGACCATAGTGTAAAATACTTAAGCAATAAGTTTATCGATTTGACAGTGTGTCCGAACAGAGAAACCGAACTTTGTTGGACATGGTAAGGTTAATGATGAGTCGCTCTGAGCTACCAATTTCCTTCCGAGGATACACATTAAACAGTGCAATACTTATTTTGAATAAGGTTCCATAAAAATATGTTAGACAGACTTCATATTAGATATGAACATGAAAGAAACCGGGTTTCTCATTCCTGAAGATTTGGGAATGTTGGGCATACGTTAAATATTTGGATGATACCAAACTAGAACCCAAATCGGATAAGTGCCTATTTGTAGGTTGTCCTAGGGAAACCAAAGTATAATACTTATACAACTCACAAGAGAACAATCTAATTGTTGCTCTCCATGCAGTTTTCCTAAGAGGAATTCCTAAATGCAGTGGTAAGTGGGAGGAAAGTAAAACTCGATGAAAATTGGAGTAATACTGTTTCAGGCACCGAGTCCTCACGGAACACCAACAGTTCATCTGGGTTAAAACTGTACCAATAATCTTCGAATACACAAGAACCACGTACGTTAGAGAGAATCAGAAAACAACCTGGGAGGTATGGGTTTCTGATCTCACCTCATGTAGATATCAATCTTATTGAGGAAGTGATACAAGGTATCGACTTCTTTTATAGCAAGGTGCCATGAAGTTCGAAATGGATTCCATGTATACCAACTAAGTTTGGACACTGGTTGATGTACCAGAAGGCATTGTGCCTATTGGTACTATATATGTCTTCAAGGAAGACATACATGGATGGCAACATATAAATGTATAGAGCTAGGCTTATACAGAAAGGGTATCGTCATCAACATGGTGTCGATTACGACGACACCTTTTACCCGTTTCCATGATTAAATCCATTTGGATAATGCTTGCTAATGCTGCATGTTTCATTTATGAAATATGGCATATGGACGTCAAAACCGCTTTCCTTAACGGAAACCTTTTGGAGGATGTTTACAACATCCTGACGGTTTTGTCGTGCCAAAACATGCAAACAAGGTTTGCAAGTTAAATCGATCCATTTATGGATTGAAGCAAGCATAGCGTTCTTAGAACCAACGTTTTGATAAGATCATAATGGTATATGATTTTATTCAAAACAAATATGATTCTTGTGTATATAAGAAGGTTAGTGGGAGCGCACTGACAATGAATATCCTATAAGATGATGATGTATTGCTTCTTAGCAATAACATTCTCATAATATAATCGGTGAAAGCTTGGCTTTCATTAAAATTCTCCATGGAATACCTGGGAGAAGCATGCTTTATTCTAGGAATAAAGATCTACATGAATAGATCTAGAAAGCTGCTAACAACCCTCCCAGAGTTCGTATGTTTTTGAAATGTATGTGACCTGATGTCTCATATGCTTTGAGCATATGCATACGCTATAAGGCCAATCCATGTGATGGTCACTGGATTGATGTAAAGAACATCCTTGAGTATCTTGGACAAACTAATGATGCTTTCTTAAACTATGGAGAATGAGAACTTGAGGTGACTAGGTTCACCGCTGCAAGTTTTCAAACCGATAAAGACGACTTTAAGTCGCAATAAAAGTATATATTTAGTTTGAATAACGGAACAGTGAGCTCGAAATCTTCCAAGCAAGATACTGTTGCCGAATAAATAACAAAAGCGGAACATTGCGGCAGCTGAGGCAGCAATAGAAGCATTTTGGATCTATATAATCCTAATTAGATTATGAGTAGTTCTGTTAGCATCTGAGCTAGGCTACAACACAGGCTAAGGAACCACGGTCTCATCAATGATCCAAGTATGTACTTCGACTAATTCATCTGATTCGTTCGAATCATACATCGTGGCGATGTGATGATCGAATAAAACGCATCAGATGATAACATTGCAAATCCGCTGACGAAAGCTGTTTCTCAGCAGAAGTTTGAGCGACCCGTACATAGTTCAGGTGTAGGACACTTGAGTGATTGGCTATAGGCCAAGTGGGAGACTGTTGGACAATTATGACCCATAGCATCACTATTTGTACAGAACATGGTGTTGTTGTACAAATAACTATGTGACAAAGGAAATTGATCTTTTATCATTTGTAATTGGATTACCGGGATATATAAATGATAAAAGTACATATGATTAGTACCAGATTAAAAAGATATGAGACAATATTAATCCACGTAAGGTTTAATCATTAAAAATCCCTAGTCGTAGTATTATCGAGACTGGACATCGATAATGCGGAATAGACTAGTATTACACTTGTGCGTGTTATGGAAGCGTAATAGCATAGTTCTCATATATTTGGGTATTGGATACTCATGCAAGTGTAATAAGAGGTTCTGTTTGCCGATGGTATGAAAACAACTTCGCTGTGGATAGACCCATCGGAATCCCGTTGGTAATATGACTATGTGTCTATGGGAATCCGAATCAGGGTAGGTGTATTTGGTCTTAACCTGAGACTTGCATCACTAATACTTGCGACAATCAGTATACTTTGGTTTTGGTCGTCCGAGGCTTTAACAGGTTCTGTGTACGCCTCTTCTGGGTATACTGAGAATCGTAGTGTATTGGGTGTGATGTCAAGATTGAAGTATCACTTCAGTCATATGGAGATGCTGATCACGTAGGATACGGAACTAGTACTCTTAGGTACTGCAATCATCGGGATAATATGACTAGGTCAGGATTATTCGATTATATAGACTAGTTACCAGAGATCTGATATATGCTTCGTACAAGGCAGACACAATTCCAGCCCTAGACCTAGCATGTGATATCGATACTGGATCGTAATACGCAATACTACATATACTACATCTTACAAAGATTATATATTCCTTAAAAGAATATTTATGGATAATTGGGTAGGCACGGTGCTTTGCTAGAAGCCAACCATGTCTTGTAAATCGGTAAGAACGTGGTACGGGGTACGTGAAGGGGTTATTTTAGGGGGTGAATCGGGTAACGCAGCGGAAGCGGTGAAAATCCGATTTTCAGATTTCAAAACTTTTTCTTGGATTAATTAAATAAACATATTTATTTAATTGCCCAATAATTAAATTATGAAACAAAATTTCAAAAGAACATATTCAAGTGAAATTACCAAATTACCCTTTATGGTATTTTGTCCATTTTAGTCCGAAATTGATCCAATCAATTTTGAATGATTCTAAATCATTTCTAGGATGAACTTATGATGTTCAAAACATCAAAACACCAAAACAACCAAAATCCCCAATTATTCCTCACAAAGCCGAGAGCACCATTTGGTGCCAAATTTGACCATTTGGTCATTTCATGTCTCAAAACTCATCTAAATGAAATCCAATCAACATGAAACTTTGCATGCATCATATACACACCCAAATTCTCAACATATATGAAAACCCCCCAAATTTGGAATTAGTTAAAAACCCTAATTTTTCAATTTCCTCAAATTGGACAAATTAGACCAAATACATTAAATCAATTACTTCAATCATCATTCTTCCATCCAATTCAAGTCTCAACACAATGAAACAACTCAAGATCAAATCTAGGTCATTTAAGAGTGGGTCAACAACTCTAGATTAGCAACATGGTTTCATAAACCTTAAAAGAATGTTTACAACTACAATAGTTACAAACTTCCATCATCATACATGCTTTACACCTTCACCAAAACTTCCACCAACAAAACCACAAAGAACAAAGAAGGAAATAACCTAAGGATATCATATTTGAAGCCTAGATCCTAAGGAACAATTTCCTTACTAATATTAAGTTGGAAAAACTTACTAAAATCAAGCTTTCCTTTGATCTTTCTTTCTTTCTCAAGCTTCCTTTAGGTTTCTTCAATGGTGTTTGTTTTGATAAAGTGTATTAGGTTAACAATAAATGAAATGAAAACAATATATACTTGTAACATTTCCACCTTGGCCGAAATTCAAAGCCAAATACAAGAAATTGTAATTTCAATTTCATTTCAATTATCATTATATCAACTTGCACAAATATCTTATAAACTACTTTATTAGATATTTATTTTGGTCAACAAATGCAACTAATGTCATTTACTTTAAATATCCTAATGTAAGATATTTATATTTTAATTAATTTAATCATTTAACAATTAAATAATTAATTAATTAATCAAATACAAATATATTAAATATAATATAATATTTACATTAAATATTAAAACATATATTCATTTAGGAATAAGTCAAATAACTCATTTTGACTATTAATTAATGTGTATTTAAATTAATCAAGTATTAAATGTAATATACAATAATTAAGGAAATGACTATCTCTCTTTAGCATGTATCTTGCGTTTAACCATTAAACGACTTTATAAATAATAAATATTATTTATTTATGTTGCTCTAGTGATCAACGAGTATGTTTCATTATTGAGACTCTCTAGGTTCAGGTATATCCGTCACGAAATCAATTTCGTGTCCATAATCTATCCACCCGTAGATTATGACGATCACGGATAATCTCGCTGAACCATACAGGTCGAGGTCATGGCAAATGTATAATTCCTCCGTCACAGGTATCCGGATAAATCCCAGAGATATAGATGTAAACGTCAAATCTCTATCGGGATTATCCAGTCGACTATTCTATTAGCAATCTCAAAAAGAATGTTTAGAACTAGCTTCTAAACTTTACCACGGGCCCATGGTTTTATCTGATTGCTAATCATATGGACTACGTATGCTCTGATACACAGAACTGACGGATCCTATCTTGATACTCATAGGACACCCTGAGGATCTATCTACACCCAACGAACAGGCGGAGGTCTGATCTAAATAGATCGGTGACGTGACTGCCGTCTAAGTGTAGAAGATGTCTCATGTGCCCACAATGGCATCTCAAGTCTAAGAATCACAAGTGCTACTCAACCCAAGAAGATTCTTATTGACGCTGGTGTACCATCCATTAAGAATCTTCGGTGAGTCGTTCAGTGTTTATCCGCTATAACACCTACACGTCTATACTAGTCTCCAAGACTATGGTTCATTGAGAAACCATTGGAATCATAAATCCAGTATACGACATGTACCGGTCTCAACGTGTTTACTATACTGACCAAGTAGTGTAAACCTTGACCAGAACTGTCTGAGAATGACAACGTCATGATACTTCTCAATCTCCGTTGCGACGCTTTTGCAACTGTATCATGACTAATCATTCTAGGGTCATTACGTCTTTACCATATAGAAATATAGATTATATTATAGAAACTGCATATATTATTCATAATAATAATGTTTTACAGAAGTAATAATAACAGAAATACAACCGGGAATTGGCGCTCTGAGCACCAACCCCAACAAAATCTCCCACTTGCTCTAGTGCCAATATCGATTGTATCTAAATACCCATCGACTCCACATGTTTATCAACAGCTTCGGAGGTATGGCCTTCGTCAGCGGGTCTGCTACATTATCGTCACTCGGTACCTTGCACACGACAATATCCCCTCGCGACACGATCTCTCGAATGATGTGGTACTTGTGTTCCACATGCTTCGACTTCTGATGCGCCCTCGGTTCCTTTGCTTGCGCAATGGCTCCAGTATTATCACAGTATAACGGAATCGCATTCTCGATACTTGGGACAACTCCCAATTCTGTGATAAAGTTCTTTATCCACACAGCCTCTTTGCAGCTTCAGAAGCTGCAATATATTCCGCCTCAGTGGTGGAATCAGCTGTCGATCCCTGTTTGGAACTCTTCCAACAAACTGCACCTCCGTTAAGGGTAAAGACAATCCAGATGTAGACTTTCTATCATCGGGATCCGATTGGAAATCGGAGTCTGTATACCCATTAACCTGCAGTTCGTTTCCTCCATAAATTTTAACTTATCCTTAGTACCTTTAAGATACTTTAGGATATGTTTAATGGCCATCCAATGGTCATTACCTGGATTTGACTGATATCGACTAGTTACGCTAACAGCGAAACTGATATCAGGCCTCGTACATAACATGGCATACATTATGCTACCCAAACATGAAGCATAAGGTTGGTTAGACATTCTAACCTTCTCATCTTCTGTTTGTGGACACATCTTCTTGGAAAGATGAATCCCATGTCTGAACGGTATGTTTGCTGTCTTACAGTTACCAAAGCTATACCGTTCCAAGATCTTATCTACGTACGTTGATTGGGATAACCCAATCAGCCTCCTTTGTCTATCTCTATAGAGTTTTTTATCCCTAAAACATAGGAAGCTTCTCCAGGTCCTCCATGGAGAATTCTTACAGAGGTACGCTTTCACGCTTTGCAACATACAAAATCATTCCCAATGATTAGGATGTCATCAACATATATGACTAAAAATACGAGCATGCTCCCACTGGCCTTCTGATACACACAGGATTCTTCCGAATTCTTGAGAAAACCAGACGATATAATAATCTCATCGAATCGAAGATTCCAACTTCGTGAAGCTTGTTTAAGTCCATAAATGGACTTCTTAAGCTTACATACCATACCCGAGGTTTCGCTGGATGTGAAACCTTCCGGCTGTTCCATATAGATTTCTTCATCAAAAATCCATTTAGAAAAGCCGTTTTGACATCCATTTGCCAAATATCGTAGTCATGATACGCAGCTATAGAAAGCAAAATCCGGATAGACTTAAGCATTGCTACCGGCGAAAATTTTCATCGTAGTCGACGCCAGGTCGCTGCGTGTAACCTTTCGCTACCAGTCGGGCCTTGTAAGTTTCTACCTTACCGTCAGGCCCGCGCTTCCTTTTGTAAACCCATTTACAACCGATAGGAACAATTCCTTCGGGAAGCGGAATCAAGTCCCAAACTTGATTTTCATGCATTGAGTCTATCTCGGATTTCATGGCACTTTGCCATTTCACGGAGTCGATGTCCAACATCGATTCTCTATAGGTGAAAGGATCTGTCTCTTCAACCAAGAGAACATCCAGACTCTTTTCTTGTATCAAATACAAGCGTTCAAGAGGTCTAGATACCCTTTCCGACCTACGGAGTGTGTGTGTTGAAGGTCCTTCATCTACTTGAACTTCAGGTTCCTCCGTTGGTTCGTTGTTTTCAGGTTGGACTTCATCAAGCTCAACCTGTCTATGATCACCACCTTCTGACAAAAATTCTACTTCTAGAAATTTTGCGAAGCGAGCTACGAACACATTTCGATGCTCGGTATCATAGAACAGATATCCCGTCGTGTTCGAGGGATATCCAACAAACCTAAACTTTTGCCCTCGAGGCGAAAGCTTACTTTGCTGAGTTACCCTGACATAGGCAGGACAACCCCAAACTTAATATAATTAAGATTTGGTCTCCTACCGAACCATATCTAATACAGTGTCGTAGGAACAGCCTTTGAATGAATCTTATTCAAAAGATGTGCGGCTGTTAAGAGACAGTAGCCCCATAAGTAATAGGGCAAATCTGTGAAACTCAACATTGATCGGACCATATCCAATAAAGTCCGATTTCTCCTTTCAGATACACCATTGTGCTGTGGTGTACCTGGAGGAGTATATTGAGCGAGAATCCCATTCTCCTTCATATAATCCATGAACTCACCACTCATATATTCACTGCCTCGATCTGATCGAAGGCATTTAATATATTTACCAGTTTGTTTTTCTACATCATTTCGGAACTCTTTGAACTTTTCAAAGGTTTCCGATTTATGTCGCATCAAATACACATAACCGTACCGTGATAAATCATCGGTAAAGGTAACGAAGTACAAATAACCACTGTGAGCAGTTTGACTTAGTGGACCACATACATCAGAATGTACGAGTTCCAGTAAGTTAGTGGCGCGGTGTCCAACACCAGAAAATGGGGCTTTGGTCATCTTACCCTGAATACAGGATTCACAAGTTGGATAGGTTCAATGGTAAGATCTGATATCAAACCATTCCTAACCAATTGGGTAAGGCGTTTAACGCCAATGTGACCAAGTCTCATATGCCATAGTTCAGTATTATTAATTACAGGTAAACTACGTTTATTAACTCCAGTATTTAATATATCTTTAGAAGTTTGCAATGTATAATGACCATGCTGGTTTGGACAACTAAGGATCTGAATATTATTTTTATCGTATAAATACAAATAACTATTCTTAATATTAATACAAAAGCCTTCTGTATCCAATACAAAAAGTGATATAATATTAGCGACACATCCCGGTACAAAATGACAGTCATATAACAAAAGTGTCCCATTCGGCAATGAGATCTCGCATACTCCCACTGCAACTGCATCCAAAGAGTCTCCACTCCCGAACCGCAACTGCATCTCTCCAGGCTTCAGTTTCCTATTTTCCTTCAGCACCTGCAACGAATTGCAAATGTGAATGGGACAAGCAGAATCTAAAATCCAGCCGGATGTAACGGCTTCACAAGCCAAAGATAAATCAATAACTGGAAAAATAAAAGTACCTGATGTAGAAGCTCTGTCTCTCATCACTTGGGCGATGTAATCAGGACAGTTCCTTTTCCAGTGCCAACTTTGCCGCAGTGGTGGCATTTGTCTTCAGAAGCCCTTTTGGTCTTTGCAATCTTCGCCTGTTGTTGAGGACCAAAAGCCTTCTTCTTCTTCTTGCCTTTCTTGTTCTTTCCTTGGACCATCCTTGGGAAGAAGCCGAAAGAGAAGTAGTTCTAGGAGGGCGAGTCGGTACTCCTTCTTAAGGTCCTCTTCTGCCGTGAGCAACATCCTATGTAGCTCCTGGTAGGTACAGACAGTCCCGTGCATGTTGAAGTACATCACAAACTGGCGAAATGAAGCTGGCAGTGAACCAAGAATGACACTTCTACCGAGAATGTCATTCAAGATGAGATTATGTTGCCTCAATTGATCGATCAAATCGATCATCTGAAGAACATGTGGGCTAACACTCTGCCCCTCATCCAGACGCGCATGGAACAGTTCCATGGCGACTTTGTGAACAATCACTTGTTCCTGGTTCTCAAACGATTGTCTCAATCGCGTCATCATACTATAGGAATCTAACATACCATAGTACTGTTGCTTGAGTTTCGGAGACAGTGAACTAAGGATGTATGATTTAACCCTTAAGTCATCATCCTTCCAAGTTTCAAAAACTTGGCGTTCCTCCTCCGAAGCATCCGCACCCACTGCAAGGGGCAACGGACCCTCAAGAACATAACCAGCTTTTCGGAATCGAGGACAATCCTCAAATCCAATTCCCAGTCTGCAAAGTTCTCAGCGCCTTTCAGTTTGTTCGCATCAAGCATACGCACAAACTGATTTGTGGATTGTGCCGCCATCGCCAATCTATCATATAGATCACGAAATGATTTGTGGATATTATACGCCATCATCATATCAAATAATCTATAAATCTATATCAAAACCTCCAACTAAAATATATAACTCCATCATATATACAAAAGCATAAACTAGATCATATTTAATCTAATATCAAATTAATATATCCAATACATAGATGAAATACGTGAAAAGTGGATCCCGTGAATATATTTCGGCTCACAGCAGAGGCACGGTCTCGCCTACGTATATCATCAGGTAGACAACTCATTTGTCAATCATTCACTAATGACTCCTAAGACCGGTCCTGGCCGTTTCTCGTTGTCGCTGCGAAGGCAGGCCCACAAGGAGACGTACCAAGGTTAAACTCGTCAATAGTAAACTCAAGTTACTTACGTAATCCTGACAGCTAGGGCACGTTCAGAATTCCGCTTTTACTTGAATTTACCTAGTATCTGATATACATCCGGTATAAATAAATCTTTATCGGCTACACCCTCACAACAGAGGCACGGTCTCGGATGTAGTCACAAAGAAGTATTCATAAACCGTATTGACAAGACGGACCATATATCATGCATCAATTACATAATTACATTTAAACCTTATTATTAGGGATTTTCCGCTAAGTGTCATACACCCTAAATCTAACCAGTTTAGATCCTAATAAGCATGCACAAAGTCTAGAAAACATGATTAAACATTGATTAAATGAAGGCTAATCATATTAGGTGGCCTAGAATCAGACTCGCTCTGATACCATTTTGAAGGGGTTATTTTAGGGGGTGAATCGGGTAACGCAGCGGAAGCGGTGAAAATCCGATTTTCAGATTTCAAAACTTTTTCTTGGATTAATTAAATAAACATATTATTTAATTGCCCAATAATTAAATTATGAAACAAAATTCAAAAGAATCATATTCAAGTGAAATTACCAAATTACCCTTATATGGTATTTTGTCCATTTTAGTCCGAAATTGATCCAATCAATTTTGAATGATTCTAAATCATTTCTAGGATGAACTTATGATGTTCAAAACTTCAAAACACCAAAGCAACCAAAATCCCCAATTATTCCTCACAAAGCCGAGAGCACCATTTGGTGCCAAATTTGACCATTTGGTCATTTCATGTCTCAAAACTCATCTAAATGAAATCCAATCAACATGAAACTTTGCATGCATCATATACACACCCAAATTCTCAACATATGAAAACCCCCCAATTTGGAATTAGTTAAAAACCCTAATTTTTCAATTTCCTCAAATTGGACAAATTAGACCAATACATTAAATCAATTACTTCAATCATCATTCTTCCATCCAATTCAAGTCTCAACACAATGAAACAACTCAAGATCAAATCTAGGTCATTTAAGAGTGGGTCAACAACTCTAGATTAGCAACATGGTTTCATAAACCTTAAAAGAATGTTTACAACTACAATAGTTACAAACTTCCATCATCATACATGCTTTACACCTTCACCAAAACTTCCATCAACAAAAACCACAAGAAAAAGAGGAAATAACCTAAGGATATCATATATTGAAGCCTAGATCCTAAGGAACAATTTCTTACTAATAGTAAGTTGGAAAAACTTACTAAAATCAAGCTTTCCTTTGATCTTTCTTTCTTTCTCAAGCTTCCTTTAGGTTTCTTCAATGGTGTTTGTTTTGATAAGTGTATTAGGTTAACAATTAAATGAAATGAAAAACATATATACTTGTAACATTTCCACCTTGGCCGAAATTCAAAGCCAAATACAAGAAATTGTAATTTCAATTTCATTTCAATTATCATTATATCAACTTGCACAAATATCTTATAAACTACTTTATTAGATATTTATTTTGGTCAACAAATGCAACTAATGTCATTTACTTTAAATATCCTAATGTAAGATATTTATATTTTAATTAATTTAATCATTTAACAATTAAATAATTAATTAATTAATCAAATACAATATATTAAATATATGTATAATATTTACATTAAATATTAAAACATATATTCATTTAGGAAATAAGTCAAATAACTCATTTTGACTATTAATTAATGTGTATTTAAATTAATCAAGTATTAAATGTAAATACACAATAATTAGGAAATGACTATCTAGTCTCTTTAGCATGTATTTGCGTTTAACCATTAAACGACTTTATAAATAATCAATATTATTTATTTATGTTGCTCTAGTGCTCAACGAGTATGTTTCATTATTGAGACTCTCTAGGTTCAGGTATATCCGTCACGAAATCAAATTCGTGTCCATAATCTATCCACCCGTAGATTATGACGATCACGGATAATCTCGCTGAACAATACCGGTCGAGGTCATGGCAAATGTATAATTCCTCCGTCACAGGTATCCGATAAATCCCAGAGATATAGATGTAAACATCAAATCTCTATCGGGATTATCCAGTCGACTATTCTATTAGCAATCTCAAAAAGAATGTTTAGAACTAGCTTCTAAACTTTACCACGGGCCCATGGTTTTATCTGATTGCTAATCATATGGACTACGTATCCTCTGATACACAGAACTGACGGATCCTATCTTGATACTCATAGGACACCCTGAGGATCTATCTCACCCAACGAACAGACGGAGGTCTGATCTAAATAGATCGGTGACGTGACTGCCGTCTAAGTGTTGAAGATGTCTCATGTGCCCACAATGGCATCTCAAGTCTAAGAATCACAAGTGCTACTCAACCCAAGAAGATTCTTATTGACTCTGGTGTACCATCCATTAAGAATCTTCGGTGAGTCGTTCAGTGTTTATCCGCTATAAACACCTACACGTCTATACTAGTCTCCAAGACTAATGGTTCATTGAGAAACCATTGGAATCATAAATCCCAGTATACGACATGTACCGGTCTCAACGGGTTTACTATACTGACCAAGTAGTGTAAACCTTGACCAGGAACTGTCTGAGAATGACAACGTCATGATACTTCTCAATCTCCGTTGCGACGCTTTTGCAACTGTATCATGACTAATCATTCTAGGGTCATTACGTCTTTACCATATAGAAATATAGATTATATTATAGAAACTGCATATATTATTCATAATAATAATGTTTTACAGAAGTATTTAACAGAAATACAACCGGGAATTGGCGCTCTGAGCACCAACCCCAACAGTACGCACGTGTTCAGATAGTCCGACGACCGGATTTACTGCCAACATATCCAGAGATCTCATGGGTAGCTTCCCGAAGATGCACCGATGACGTATGACTCGAACAGAATTAATCTAGGATTAATTATGAGAGAGAGAAAATTAATCTGGGATTAATTACGGCGAGAATTTATCTGGGATAAAATTCAATTAGAAGAGAGAAAGAATAATTAATTTGAAATTAAGCATTAAATAATATATTCGATATATTAATTGAAATTAGATTTCAAAGCGGAATTAAAATTGGATTTTAATTCGGGCGAACGAATTAATTTAGAATTAATTCGTAAGTGACTTTCGTAATAATTTTGTTAGTCACTATTATTTAATTAAATTTGATTTAATTAAGTCGCAACAGAAAATTCGTTAATTCGAAATTAACGAACCCGAGCCCGAAATGTGTTTAGCGGGCCCACTCGGATTTTGAATTTAAGTGGGGCCCACAAGTCACATCACTAGTCAACTTTGTCACTTTAGCTTGATGGAAGTTGTTAGTAGTTGTTTGTTTGTAAAACACATTAGCTTATTTTATTATTGATGTATGAATGACCTTTACTAACTTTTGGAAATTTGGTAAATGGTTACATGATTTTGGAAATCAAACACACAACTCACTCTCTCTTTTCTTCACAATGACCGAAACTCTCCCCTCTTTCACTCTCAAAGTGGCGTGAACTTAGGGTTCATGTGCTCTTGATTTTGTTTCAAAATCTTGCATGCTAGCACATCAAAGGGGTCATTAAAAGGTGTTAGGGAAACCTATCCAAGATTTTGGAATTCTAAGTTCAAGCTTGAAGCTAAACCATTCATTCAAAAAGGAGCTTGGAGCACAACTCAAAGGAGAAAAATTTTTGTTATCTCTACATCCAATTGCCGATCAATGTGAGTACTTTTTCCGCAACATACATTGTTTATTCACACAAATTTTATGCTTAATAGATCCTTGGCATGTTCTAAGAGAACCTAACAGTAGGTGCTCGGAGCGCCAATCCGGATCATTTATGTCGGATTCATGAATACGAATAATTTATTTTTCCATAATATTACTAATTTATGGTTACACCTATTGTCTTTTATATACGTATTCGATCTAATTTTAATTAGATTGAAACTAAATCTTGTTTAGTATTATATATATAATTAGACAAAGACTTGATGATTTACAACGTAGTGCGCAGATACAATATAGTTTATAATTGACAGTGGGAAGCGTACTATAAGTTGTATATTCTCAAATAAAATTCATAGTCAAGGTTTACTGACACTGGTCGGTCACTAAAATCCGCTGAGACTAGTACATGTTGTATATCGGACTTGGTATGATGGTCTATCCTAATGGATCATGAGTCTTTGGAGACTCGTATAGACACGTAGGTGTTTATTCGATAAACACTGAAGGACTCACCGAAAATTTCATAAAAGATGGTACACTAACGTCAATAGGAATCTTCTTAAGTCTAGTAGCATATTGGTCCTTAGACTTGAGATACCACGGTGGATATATCAGTTATCATTCACACTTTGATGACAGTCACATCATCGATCTATTTAGATTAGACCTCCGACTGTTCGTAGGGTATGGACTCATGCTCATGATATCCGGTGTATATCAGATAGAATCTGTCAGTCTTGTGTATAGGGAATAGGTCTCTGTTGGGATATATTGACCGGCGTAAACACACACGTATAACGCAAGCGCACGTATCGTTCAAGTAGTATAAAAATATCGATCACACGAGGACTTAATTCCTACTGTTGTTATTAATTATTGATACTATTTTATTTACAAATATCTAATTATAGGGAGAAGAGAATTAATTGCTTTTGGTTGGTTGAATGTGGATTTTCTAAATAAAATACTTAAGACCCAAAAGAAAATGCTAAGGAAAATAAAAGAAAAGACTCAAAGATCTAGGGTCGTGACTCCACACAATATTATTATAAAAATGAATTGATTCTCTTATCTATGTGTAATAAATCGATTTGCTAACCTGGAACACGAAAATATGCAAAAGCCTCTGTCGATGGTGAGACACAAATACCCAGCATACCCCAATTTAACCATATGTCTATATTAACCAAATTACTACCCCCCCCGCCCGAAAGGTATATTTCTATCCTGTAAGGAAATCTATTAAAGGGTTATCTATCCTTAAGGAAGATCGTGAGCTATTGAATCTAAGGCTGAAACCTAAAATCCCTATGTCTAGTTCATTTTAAGTTTACCACATCAATCTTATTGGTGATCAGACAACAAGAAACATTAAGCTTAAGACTCAATAAACAAACTAAAGAATTACCCAATAAATAATTAAATCAATTATTAAGCCTAGTAATATTGTGTTTCATCACTTCCCTATAATAAAAATAAAATGCTGGGGGTTAGAGGATCCACATTTAATATTTCTTATCTAGGAATCTCACTTATTATAAAATATAAATTATTTTATGTTCCACTTTCTCAGGAATTAATCATGTTAATCATTTAAAACCAGCCATATATGCGGTAATCCATTTAGTCCAATTACACCAGCCATATAGGCGGTAATTATATGTCATTAATTAATCCGGTTAAATTATAATTTATAAAATATAATTAAGTGAGATTTACCTAGATAATTATATTAAATGTTTCACCTTTTACCCCAGCGGTAATTTAACTACTGAACATAAAAAAAGAAAAATAAAATAAAAGAAAATTTTATTACAAAAAGTAAAAGTGCATAATTAAAAATACTAAAAGAAAAAAAATGCTAAATTTAAATTACAAAAACTTAAACACACGAGATGCAATCCTTAGAGTCCTTACAAAACTCAAGGAATGCATGCTTTGAATTCTGAAATCGAGCTGAATTTATAGGCGTCAGTAGGGGTTGGCGTCGCGACGCCCAGCTCGCGTCGCGACGCTGGATTGTGTCGACGTGGCAACTTCTGGTTCGTCGGCTCAGATTCTGGATAAGGTGACACATGGCATGGTGGTTAGGAGTTCAATTATTGCGACACGTGGCGGCTTCTGATTGGCTGATTCAGATTCTTATCCGCCACATGTCAATTTCAGATAAGTTTGTCAATAATTGATGCTGATGTGGCGCTGATGTGGCGCTGATGTGGCGACACGTGGTGAGAGTGACTGTCGGCACCATATAATTGCGACACGTGGCACACTGTGATTGGTTGATGATGATGTGGCAATGATGTTGCACTTTGACTCGGTCAACCGGTGATGTGGATGATGACGTGGCTGACAAGTGGAGTGACACGTGGCAACACATGGCGATGGTGACTGTCGGCACCGTAGGATGATGACACGTGGCACAACGCATGTTAGCAGATCGACTGTGATGGTGACACGTGGCACGACGTACGTTAGCAAAGTCAAACTTTCTCAGATTCTGACTTGTGGACCCGGCGCACGTTAGCACTATTCGGCGTACGTTAGGCGTCGCGACTCGACAAATTTCCAAAATGCTTTTTTTGTCCAATTTTCACTGTTTTGGTTCAAATCACCTCCAGAGAGTCCTGAAACTTTATTTATCTACAAATAACACAAAACACATCAAAATATTCACAAAACTCAAGAAACTATACAAAATATTAGGTTAAATGAGTGGGAAACAGTGATATAATTACCACTCATCACACCCCCAAACCTAACATTTTGCTAGTCCTCGAGCAAAACATAGAATAAAATAACATAAACATCTTTAAAATAAAATTTAACTAAGCCACTTTCTTAGGGATCACGATTGCATTTAGCGTATGCAACAAGCCTTTAAACCCCTAGGTGTCCCTAGTGGACGAGTTGTAGTCTCGTGAGGGTTTACAGCAATGATACCCACAAACATTTTTACAAAAGTAAAAAGGTAGTAAAAACTAATGCACACAAAAGCAAAAAGACAAGAGAAAAGAGAATAAAGAAGTTAGTGACTAATCAGGTGAAACTTCTACCACAAGTTACTAGTTGTTTTGTTTCTTTCTAAATTACTGAATAAGTAAATTCTCCGATTATATTTTCCATTCTCCATATGCACAGCCAACAAAATATTAAACAACTCATTTTTGCCCACAACAGTCATAAGTGTAGTTGATAAGAGAGTAATATTTTTGTCCTAAAGTTTTATCAGAATTCACACTTTTTTGTAGCAATGGAATAATTTTTCTCATTTTTCTGATTTTTTTCTTTGATTTTTGATTTTTTTTATTTATATACAATATCTTTCATCTATGTAGCGAGTGTTGGGTCGGTGGCTCCCAAACCAGTTGGCTTTAGAGCATCAGGTGTTAAGAGACCCATACGGACTTAATTACTCAGACTTCTGATATATATATTTTTGCAGCATCTTTGATCCATCTAGCAAGCTTTGGGCCAGTGACTCCCAAACCAGTTGGCTTTAGGGCACTAGGTGTTAAAACACCCTTACAGGCTTAATATCTTGGATCTCATATTTTTTACTCCATTGCTTTTTTGAGATGATTCCTCCAATTAAACTA
The DNA here is from genome assembly GCA_019454045.1 of Zanthoxylum bungeanum. NCBI lineage: Eukaryota > Viridiplantae > Streptophyta > Magnoliopsida > Sapindales > Rutaceae > Zanthoxylum > Zanthoxylum bungeanum. Next base: position 20,122 of record SKCR01023243.1, on the reverse strand, counting down.
GAGCACTGAATATTACAAACTTTTCAATTTTAGCTCATGTCCGTATGTTACAATGCATGTTGATAATATCTACTAACTGAGCATATGAAGATCCATCTTAGTCAGTTTTATGGAGGATTTACAAATTAATTAATTTAAAATGAAATAAACCAAAATTAACTTGTTCCGAAATAGGTTTGAGATACGTCTCAGGAGTGAAAACTCCTTACTCAACTATCTCTTACCAATTTCACCCTTTTAATCAAAATAAAAAAAAAACACAAAATATTTTTGTAATTTTTTCAATTTTCAATTTTTTTTTTTGTATTTTTCAAAAAATTTTGGACTAAAAATAAAAACAACACACAAACTAAAAACAAGGTACTGATCAACTAATTCCCTCCCCCAAACCTAAATGAGACATTGTCCCTAATGTCTTAAATAGTAGAAGAAGAGTTTAGAAGATAATATCTGGTTAGCTGAAATTCTACAGGAAAAATTACCGATTAAGATCTATGTCCAATTTACGCTTCTTACCACGATCGCTATCAGACCAGCTCAACTTGGAAATAATGGGGTCGATTTTTTGGTTCAAAGGTTAGGATTTGGTCAATTAATTCTTCGGCCTTTGTTGCAGTCAGGAAAATATCATGTAATGATTTTGTGACGAACTCATGTCTTTTGGCTTCCGCAAGAAATACAAATAGGAAATCGAAAAAATGTTCAATGTTGAGTAATCCAATGGGCTTCTGATGAATGTTCAAGTGCGCCCATGATGCCACTGTGAATATTTCTTCAAATGTTCCGAGACCACCTGGTAAAGCAATAAACACATCAGCAGTATTGACCATTTCAATGAGTTGTTCAGACATCCCCGAGACAATACGTTCATCTCCATTTGTTTTTCCGATTATGTGTTCATCCTCCAAAGTTTTTGGAATGATTCCCAAAACATGACCGCCACCATCCTGAACGACTTTTGAAATGCTTCCCATCAATCCAAGATTGCCACAGCCATATACTAGGTGCATATTTCGTTCTGCTATGACTCTCCCCAATTCCTTTGCAGCCTCAATGAATTCTGGTTTATTACCAGAATTGGATCCACAGAAAACACAAATTTGCTTGACTCGCTGTTGTGAAGTTGCTTCCATTTTCTTTCTCTTATTTGGATGTATGTCTGGATGTGTCGAAGAGAGAAATGTAGAGCTGAATTTATAGAACCTGAAAATGGGTGAGTAATTGTAGCACTAGTATCTTCCATATGACGTTTGTTAGCTAAATAACAAAAAAAATCGTGAAAGGTCAAAAAGTCTGGATTCTGTCTATGAAAATAAAGATAATTACAAAAGAAAAGCAAATCAAAGCAATAATTAAGGCAACAGAATTGTGTACGCAATACGCCATTCGCTTAGTATAAATTCATTAGGATGCGTCTCAAGAATCCATTCCTTACTCAGCCATCGCTAATGAATTATCTCTTATATTTGCCAAACACCATTCCTTCTGTCTTATGCTTTGGTTGAGCTTTTCCCTACAAAAATAACACACAAAATTAAAAACTCTACAACTTTTTTACACAAAATATAAAAATAGAAATTACAACAAAGTGCATGGGTTGCCTCCCTGCTAGCGCTAAATTTTTCATCTTCAGCCAGACGTGACTGAAATCCATCTGTCAAGGAGGTTTCAGCGTCATTTTGGATGTCCGATTAAAGACAATCCCGTGAGCATTGCTTTTGAAGGGTCTCTTCCAACGGTAAAGGGGCAAAAAGACTACTGTCTCATTCAGTGCTTATGCCACCTTTTTAACCTTTGTTGCTCCAGTGGTTCCTGAAAAGAAAGAAATAAAATCAGGAGGTCTCGTATGATGCTTGACTTTGAATGGAAGTTCCATTCTGTCAAGCTTCTAGGTGATATCTTTGAATTGTACTCCCCAAAACAGTGATGTTTCGCCTGAATGCTCTGGATCTTCAATTTGATCTGACAATTTCTCCTCTATTTGCTCTGTTTCTTGCTCCACCTTTTCTTCACAGATGTATTTTAGGATTTTCGCGTTCAGTTCTTCATCCGTCATCTGTGAAAAACATGCTCCATAAGTGTCAACCTGAGGATGTAAAGATATTTCTGACATTAGGTCTTCTTCCTCTTATACGACTGGAATGGATGGTTAATATAGATCTTCATCAAACATCATGGTAAATCATGTTCCAAGATCTTCATTTTGAGGATTGAAAGTTTGATCCTCCGTTGTTGGTGCAGTTGGTACAAATAGATCAGCTTCATCCTCGTCAGAATCTGAATAATAAAAGTCAAATAGAGATTTCGCTGGTTTGGGCTCCTGAACTGATACCTCTGGTTGTTGATACTGCTCAGCCTTTTCTTCTGTTGAAGTGTCATTGTGAAATGATTGGTACTTGAAGGCTTCATCAGTGTCATCTGAAACTGGTTCTTGAGGTATGTAGTTCTGGTTTTCTGTGAATTGTCTCATTTGATCTGTCATCCTCTGAATAGATGCTGATTGTCTCTGAATACTTTCGAGTTGATTCTGATATGTTCCAAGCATTGTATCCAACTTTTCGTCTTGTTTTTTGAATAAATCTTTGAGCATGTCAACCAATTGTTCTTCCTTTGATGGTTCGGGTTCTTGATGAAGATCATTGTAGGTGGGTGGTGGATAAGATGGAAAATGTGGTTATGTGAAATGTGATGGCTCTTCATACCATGAAGGATCTTGATAGCTCTGCCACCCTTGATAGTAGTTGTACTCACAATAATCTATATGATGGTTACCATTACATATGTCACATATCCCCATTATGTTCTGTTGAGAAAATGTAGTGTCGCTTGGTTCTGGCATCCAATGATAGTTGTTGGGCTGGACAACAGGCCTCAGAAAACCGGACTGTTGATCCCAGATTTGGGGTGTATCTTCTTCTAGTAAAGCTCGAAATCTTTCAATCTCCCAATAATGTTCCATTTTTCAATCACCTGAAAACAAAAGAAAGAAATACAAATTACAGATAAAAATAAAGAAAATTAGATACAAGTAAATTAGATAGCTTCAAAATTAATAACTCAAGAAAAATAAGTCCCCGGCAACGGCGCCAAAAACTTGACCGGCGTAAACACACACGTATAACGCAAGCGCACGTATCGTTCAAGTAGTATAAAAATATTGATCCCATGATGACTTAATTCCTACTATTGTTATTAATTATTGATACTATTTTATTTACAAGTATCTAATTATAGGGAGAAGATAAATGATTGCTTTTGGTTGGTTGAATGTGAATTTGCTAAATAAAATACTTAAAGACTCAAAAGAAAATACTGAGGAAAATAAAAGAAAAGACTCAAAGATCTAGGGTCGTGACTCCACACAATATTATTATAAAGATGAATTGATTCTCTTATATATGTGTAATAAATCAGTTTGCTAACCTGGAACACGAAAATATGCAAAAGCCTATGTCGATGGTCAGACGCAAATACCCAGTATAACCCAATTTAACCATATGTCTATGTCAACCAAATTACATGAATTCATTAAGATTAAGTTCTAATTATGGCTACCCCTACCCGACAGGTATATGTCTATCCTGTAAGGAAATCTATTAAAGGGTTATCTATCCTTAAGGAAGATCGTGGGCTATTGAATCTAAGGCTGAAACCTAAAATCCCTATGTCTAGTTCATTTTAAGTTTACCACATCAATCTTATTTGTGATCAGACAACAAGAAACATTAAGCTTAAGACTCAATAAACAAACTAAAGAATTACCCAATAAATAATTAAATCAATTATTAAGCCTAGTAATATTGTGTTTCATCACTTCCCTAGAATAAAAATAAAATACTGGGGTTAGAGGATCCACATTTAATATTTCTTATCTAGGAATCTCACTTATTATAAAATATAAATTATTTTATGTTCCACTTTCTCAGGAATTAATCATGTTAATCATTTAAAACCAGCCATATATGCGGTAATCCATTTAGTCCAATTACACCAGCCATATAGGCGGTAATTATCTGTCATTAATTAATCCGGTTAAATTATAATTTATAAATTATAATTAAGTGAGATTTACCTAGATAATTATATTAAATGTTTCACCTTTTATCCCAACGGTAAATTAACTACTGAACATAAAAAAAGAAAAAGAAAAGAAAAGAAAATTTTATTACAAAAAGTAAAAGTGCATAATTAAAAATACTAAAAGAAAAAAATACTAAATTTAAATTACAAAAACTTAAACACACAAGATGCAATCCTTAGAGTCCTTACAAAACTCAAGGAAGGCATGCTTTGAATTCTGAAATCGAGCTGAATTTATAGGCGTCAGTAGTGGGTTGGCGTCGCGACGCCCAGCTCGTGTCGCGACGCTGGATTGTGTCGACGTGGCAGCTTCTGGTTCGTCGGCTCAGATTCTAGATAAGGTGACACGTGGCATGGTGGTTAGGAGTTCAATTATTGCGACACATGGCGGCTTCTGATTGGCTGATTCAAATTCTTATCCGCCACATGTCGATTTTGGATAAGTTTGTCAATAATTGATGCTGATGTGGTGCTGACGTGGCGACACGTGGTGAGAGTGACTGTCGGCACCATAGAATTGTGACACGTGGTACGTTGTGATTGGTTGATGATGACGTGTCAATGATATGGCACTTTGACTCGGTCAATCGGTGATGTGGATGATGACGTGCCTGACAGGTGGAGTGACACGTGGCGACACATGGCGATGGCGACTATCGGCACCGTAGGATGATGACACGTGGCATACCGCATGTTAGCAGATCGACTGTGATGGTGACACGTGGCACGACGCACGTTAGCAAAGTCAAACTTTCTCAGATTCTGACTTGTGCACCCGGCGCACGTTAGCACTGTTCGGCGCACGTTAGGTGTCGTGACGCCATAGGCTTGCGCGTCGCGACGTGACAAATTACCAAAATGCATTTTTTGTCCAATTTTCATTGTTTTGGTTCAAATCACCTTCAGATAGTCCTGAAACTTTATTTATCTACAAAATAACACAAAACACATCAAAATATTCACAAAAATCAAGAAACTATACAAAATATTAGGTTAAATGATTGGGAAATAGTGATATAATTATCACTCATCATATATGTCCTAGAGCTTCATGTAATTTGTAATCGAGATTCTTGATTTAATAAAATGATACATTATTCATTTATCAATTATTTTGATTTAAATCGTATATTAGTAATTGTCTTGTGTACCCTTGATTACTTATGTGTCTTCAGGCTTAGTGTATGAGTGTCATACACAAGAGGATTTAATTATAGGTTAGTAATCTAAAATATTCCATAGAGAACAAACAAAACGGGTACTTTGTTTGTGGTTTATCTATAACCGCGGTCCATTCTATAAATTTATGGCGACATTGATCCGGGATCGTCCATGTGGTGATATGAGAATGAATGCACCTTATATGATGTGATCCTATAAGACTGGACCCAGATAGAAATGAATTTCTTATAATATCTGTTAAATAAATAAATTCATTTCAATCTAGTAGATGGTCATATATGGATTGATCTGAATCATGAGTATAATACGAACTCATGCATGGCAGCCTATGTCATTTGATTTACAAAGTAAGGTTGGTGTAGAAATCCCGACCAATAGCTACATACTTTGGGGATATGGTCTGATGTGTAACTGTGGACGTTTTACACAGATATGGAGTTCACTTCTTCTTGTGAGAAGTATATGAGTATCTTCCTTAAGGGTTGATTCGGTACTTGAACGATTAGAGCGTTCAACTCTTTCTATTACAAATAGAAAGATTAATATTTATAATAGTTATGAATAAATCATTCATTAGAGAATCAATGGTACTTAAGGTAAAAATAATTGGAGTGGTATAACCGATATTATGACTCGGATCTAATTATGAGATACTCGTGAAGAGTCGATTCGTATATAATGACTATATCGATGGATACCAACGTAGTCCGGTTTTTATAATATATCTACGTCAACGAGAGTGCAGTTTTAGGTTTTTAGTAGAAAAACCTAAAGTTAATAACTCAGAATATTTAATTAAAGAGTTTAATTAATATTTCGGGATTATTAGAGCTCGGAACTGTAGGTCCATTTGGTCCCCGTGTTAGCTCGACAAACTGTAGGAATTAAATATAATTGGATAGTCCAATTATAAACACACATACACTATATTATTAATATGATTAATAATATAGTTGTCACACATAAACTTATATTAATTTTAATATAAAGTTTTTTATTTAATGTTAATAATTATAAGATAATTATTTAACATTTTATTTTTAAGTCTTATAATATTAAATTATATATTGTATATAATTTATATTTTAGAAACAAATGGATTTAAATTATGACTTTAAATTCATATCTTCTTTGGATGGAAATTACAAGTCTTATTTTAGGAAATTGATTATGTCTTTATGAAGACATTTAAAAAAATCAATTCCTTGCCAAAATAAGGTCTATATAGCCGAAACATGTAGAGGGAAAAGCTTAGGATTTGTGTTATTTTGATAACTTAAAAACCCTAAGTATAAAAAAATGATTTTCTTTTAAGTTTAACCTCATTCCTTTGAAACCCTAGCCACCATTGTTTTCATTTTCTCTCAAGTGTTGAGAGAAGAAAAGAAAAATAAAAAGGTTTAAGAAAAACTTGTGTGATTTCTAATCCCAGAAGCGTTTATGGATTTCATTTGTGAGTGAAGCCCACCATTCTCTTTGTTGGTTGCGAGTTATAGCACGAAAGGCTCTTTGGAAACGAAATAAAAATCCATCTTCTTCTATTCTTCATAATTTTTGCAGTGGGCATATTGGGTGATTTTGATGCCTCAGTATGTTCCGATTTGATCCAGAAAATTTGGAAACACAAGAGGCTGGCTTGGGAATGTTTTGGGACTATTTTGGAGTGAGTATTTGGCCTGGAACTTCTGTTGAAAAATTAGCAAACACAACAGTCCACTGTGAGTGTTTTGAGTGATTTCGGTGTTGAATTTCGCCACTGTTTATACTGATGTTCGGGGGCTGTTTTGTGTTGTAAAATAAATAAAAAATAACAAAATACAGTAAAGGAAATGGGCTGGTCGGTTCGGCTAAGGAGGGAGAAAGTTCGGAAAATTTTTCAAGGTCGATCCTGATGCCTAACACGCTTCCACCGCGTGAGAAATCGTTTCCTACAATTGACATCTAGAGCGAGGTTGAAAAGTGCTCTTTACTCTTCTCTATTTTATGAAAAGTTTATATTTTTTATTTATTTATGTATGATATAAATATTTTTTGCATGTTGTGATGAGTAGACACAATTATATGTTCATGTGATGAATATTTTTGTTTATGTTAATGCAATGAATGTGTTGCAATGGTCGTAAATTTTCCAGGCTCTTTTTTTTTATGTTATTTTGCTTTTGGGGAATGTAAGACCATAAGACCAATTTTTTGTAGTCTTGTAAATATTTTATGAAAAATTTTAAGTTGTATAAATTTTTATGTAAATTGGAGAGCCGATGTTGTCAACTACAACACAAAGAATCTTTCCCGCACTTACCATTCCATGGAGCAAGGTTTTGAAGACCAAATGATGCATTGGTAAATATTTTATACTAATTAGATTAGTATAAAAAAAGAGTACGGTCAATGCAACTTTATTTTTGTTATATTTATGTTTAATTCGAAATGTTTGAATAACATGCCATATAGCTTAGGGTGTTAAATGGAAAACTATGTTAAATGGAAAAATGACATAAACTCCATATTGGTCTGTGAAGACTTTAAGTTTATCATGACAGAAGAATTTCCTCCACAGTTGGCTAGAAATACTGGCCAAGCTATACGCGATGTCCACTAGAAATGGGTTAATGTCAATGAGAAAGCCTGCTGTTACTTGCTAGCAGGGATGTTCGAGGTTGTTACTGCAAAACATGAACCAATGGCTACAACATCTTTGATGATGAAGTCATTACATGGCTTGTTCGGGCAGCTTTCATAGCGATAACGTCATGAAGCTATGGTCTCAGCGATGACTGCAAGGATGAAGAATGAGACATCAGTCCGAGAGCACGTCTTGAGGATGATAACCTCTCTCAACATGGTCGAAACTCATGGAGCCTGTAATGACAAGTGTAGCTAGGTGACCATGATCATGGAAACTCTTCCGAAGAGTATCTTGCAGTTTAATAGCAACTATGTTATGAACAAGTTTACCTTTACTTTGACTCAGCTGCTTAATGAGCTCACCCACTACGAGTCCATGTTGATGGATTCTTGTAAGCCTAATGGAAAGGCAAGTGTTGCCTAATTTTTCTAATCTGTAAAGAAGTGAAAGAAACACTGGAAAGGTTAAGGGTACATCTACTTGATACATGGAAAGACCTTGCTGAATATATCTTTACCATGAGAGTCATGACATAGGATTTTTTCAGTAAATATAGTGGGAGTTTCCAGTTTTCAGTTTTTAAATAATAATTATTTGGAATTAAACAAAGCGTTGTTTAATCTTGTTTTGTCGCAGAAATTTGATTTATGTTTCAAAATCATTGCGTGATGGTTTTTTCCATTTCATTGAATAATAATAGTTATTATTTTGAGAAATGGACTACCAATATGCACAGGAAAATTGAAAAATAACTTGTATGTGTTAAGACCATTAACGCATAGCTCACTGCTCAACATTGAGATGTTTAAAGTTGAAAAACCTAAAACAAAATGGTAAAAGATTTCTCACGATGACACATATATGTGGCATCTTAGACTTAGTCATATTAGTCTTGATCGGATAGATAGACTGATAAAGAACGGAGCTTTAAACCAGTTAAAGCTTGAGACTTTACCATTCTGCGAATCTTGTCTAGAAAGAAAAATGATCAAGAAAATTTTTATTGGAAAAAGAGCTAAGAGTCAATCAACCATTAGAGCTGATACATTTAGACTTCTGTTGACCAATGAATGTAAAAGCACAGGGTGGTTATGAATACTTTGTCACATTTATTGAAGATTATTTCAGATATGGATGTGTTTACTTAATGCAGCACAAGTCAGATATCTTTGAAAAGTTTAAAGAGTATGCATAGGTTGAGAATCAATTAGGTAAAATGATTAAAACTCTACGATCAGATCATGGAGGAGAATACCTCGATAATGATTTTGAGGAATTCTTGGTTGAGCATGTGATATGATCCCAAGTCACAGCACCTGGAACACCATAACAGAATGATGTTGCAGAGACGAGAAATCAGACACTACCAGACATGCTGAGATCTATGTTTAGTTACTGTTCACTACTTAGTTCTTTTTGGGGATACGCATTACAAACAGTGATGTATATCCTCAACGTAGTTCCATCTAAGTCTGTTCCTAAGACACCCTTAGAGTTTTGGAGCGGTCGTAAAACTAGTTTTCGACATTGCCGCATATGAGGGTGTCCAACACATCTGCTGAAGAACAAGACTACTATGTTGGAATCACGTTCTCAGGTGTGCCTATTTGTAGGCTATCCAAAATAGACTAGGGGTTGTTTCTTCTATATTCCAGAAGATAACAAAATGTTTGTATCGACAAATGCTACGTTTCTTGAGGAGGACTATATGAGAGAGTTCAAACCTCAAAGTAAAGTGGTACTCGATGAGTTACTTGCTGGTACGACCAGTACAATATCAACAACAGTAGTTGACCAAAATATAACACCTTTATCATCTGAACGTCAGATACATGTTTATCAAAATGATCTACCACCTAGACGTTGTGGGAAGGTTATACGACAACCTACTCGCTACCTAGGAATAAGAGAGGCACAAGTTGTCGCTTCTAGTGATGGTGTAGATGATCCATTGACCTATCGTAGTGCAATGGATGATTCTGATAAAGAGGAATGAGTCAAAGCCTTGAACCTCGAGATGAAGTTGATGTACTCCAACTCAGTCTAGGAACTTGTAGACCAACCTGATGGGGTAAAATCCATAGGTTGCAAGTGGATCTATTAGATAAAGATAGAAGCATATGGGAAGGTACAGACCTTCAAGGCTAGGATAGTGGCCAATGGTTATACCCAGAAATATAGAGTCGACTATGATGAGACTTTTTCGCCAGTAGCCATGTTCAAACCCATCCGCACTATTCTCTCCATTGTCGCATATTATGACTATGAAATTTGATAAATGGATGTCAATACTGCATTATTGAATGACAATATTTATGAGTGTATCTATATGGTACAACCAGAGGGGTTCATAGCCCAAGGTCAAGAGTAAAAGGTTTGCAAGTTGCGAAGGTATATTTATGGACTAAAACAAGCATCTCGATCTTGGAACATAAGATTTGACACTACTGTCAAGTCTTATGATTTTAAGAAGAACGTCGATGAGCCTTGTGTATACAAGCACTTCATTGACGGTAAGGTGGTTTTTCTCGTGTTATACGTCGATGATAATTTCCTCATTGGGAGATGACAATTATGAACTTGGGATCCAGATTCTTCGGGATCGCAAGAGACGACTGTTAGCTATGTCTAAAGCATCTTATATTGACAAGATTCTTGTACGATTTGGGATGCAGAATTCCAAGAAAGGCAATTTGCCTTTACATGGAATTCATTTATCGAATGAACAGTATCCTAAGATACCTCAAGCAGTTGAGGAAATGAGACATATCACATATGCCTCAGCAGTTGGTAGTCTCATATGTGCTATGTTATGCACGAGACCAGACATTTGTTTTGCAGTGGGAGTAGTCAGTAGGTTTCAATCTAACCCCATGATTAGATCATTGGGTAGCTGTGACATACATTTTCAAGTATCTTAAGAGAACGAGAAATTATATGCTTGTGTATTCTAGTGAGGATATGATCCTCAGAGGATATAAAGACTCTGATTTTCAGACGGATGTCGATTCTAGGAAATCAACATCCAGATCAGTGTTTACCCTAGATGGTGGGGCCATTGTATGGAAGAGCATAAAATAATCTTATATTGCTGAGTCCACCATAGAAGCCAAGTATGTAGCAACTTACGAAGCAACTAAGAAAGCAATATGGCTCCGTAAATTTTTTGGGAGATCTAGAAGTTGTTCCAGATACGGATAAACCACTCACACTTTATGGTGATAACAGTAATGTATTGGCGAATTCCAAAGAACCGAAAAGATAATTGAAATGGAAGCATATAGATAGGAAATATAATCTCATTAGAGAGATAATTCAGATAACATCTGCAGAGAACCTGACTGATCTATTTACAAAGACCTTGTCGGTTAAAGTATTTGAAGGTCACCTATAGGGTCTAGGATTACGTGACATATCATATTTGCTCTAGTGTAAGTGAGAGATTATTGAAATATATGTCCTAGAGCTTCATGTAATTTGTAAACGAGATTCGTGATTTAATAAAATGATGCATTATTCATTTATCAATTTTTTTGAATTAAAACCGCATATTAGTAATTGTCATGTTTACCCTTGATTAATTATGTGTCTTCAGGCTTAGTGTATGGATGTCATACACAATATGATTTAAGTCTGAAGTTAGTAATCTAAAATAGTCCATAGAGAGCAAACAAAGCGGGTACTTTGTTTGTGGTTTATCAATAGCTGCGGTCTATTCTATAAACGAATTGCAACCTTGATCCGGGATCGTGCATGTGGTGACATGATAATGAAGACATCTTATATGATGTGATCATATAAGACTCGACCCAAATATTTCAATTTACTAGATGGTCATATATGTATTGATCTAAATCTTAAATGTACTACGAACTCCTGCATGACAGGCTATATCATTTGATTTACAAATGTGAGGTTGGTGTAGAAATCCTGACCAATAGCTACGTACTTTGGAAACATGGTCTAGTGTGTAGTTGGAGATGTCTTACATAGATATGAAGTTCACTCTTTCTTGCGAGAAGTAGATGGGTATCTTCCTTAAGGATTGATTCGGTACTTGAATGATTAGATAGCTCAAGTTTTTCTATTACGAATAAATATATTAATATTCATAATTGTAATGAATAAATAGTTCATTAGAGAATCAATGGTACTTAAGGTGAAAATAAGTGGAGGGTTAAAACAAATATTATGACCCGGCTCTAAGTATGAGATACTCGTGAAGGGTCGATTCGTATATAATGACTATATCGATGGACACCGACGTAGTCCAGTTTTTATAATATATCTACGTCAACGGGAGTACAGCTTTAGGTTTTTAGTGGAATAACTTAAAGTAAATAACTCAGAATATTTAATTAAAGAGTTTAATTAATATTTCGGGATTATTGGAGCTCGGAACTGTAGGTCCATTTGGTCCTCGTGCTAGCTCGACAAACTGTAGCAAATTAAATATAGTTGGATAGTCCAATTATAAACACACATACGCTATTTTATTAATATGATTATTAATATAGTTGTCACACATGGAACTTATATTAATTTTAATATAAGGTTTTTCTATTTATTGTTAATAATTATAAGATAATTATTTAACATTTTATTTTTTAAGTCTTATAATTAATAAATTATATATTGTATATAATTTACATTTTGGAAATAAATGGATTTAAATTATGACTTTAAATTCATATTTTCTTTGAATGGAAATTACAAGTCTTATTTTAGGAAATTGATTATGTCTTTATGATGACATTTAAAAAATCGATTCCTTGCCAAAATAAAGCCTATATGGCCAAAACATGTAGAGGGAAAAGCGTAGGGTTTGTGTCATTTTGATAACTTGAAAACCCTAAGTATAAAAAGAAAAATGGTTTTCTTTTTAGTGTAACCTCATTCCCTTGAAACCCTAGCCACCATTGTTTTTTTTTCTCTCTCAAGTGTTGTGAGAAAAAGAAAAGAAAAACAAAAAAGGTTTATGAAAAATTTGTGTGATTTCTAATCCTTGAAGCGTTTAGGGATTTCATTTGTGAGTGAAGCCCACACTTTTTTTTGTTGGTTGTGAGTCATAGCACAGAAGACTCTTTGGAAACGAAATAAAAATCTGCCTTATTCTATTCTTCATAGTCTCGGCAGTAGGCATACAAAACAGCCAACTGCTACTGGTATTCTGTGATTTTGGTGCCTCGGTTTTGTTCCGATTTGATCCAGAAATTTTCGGAACACGAGAGGCTGACTTGGGAACGTTTTGGGGCTGTTTTGGAGTGAGTATTTGGTTGGGAATTGCTGTTGAAAAATCAATAAACACATCATCCCACTGTGCACACGTTTTGAGTGATTTCAGTGTTGAATTTCGCCATTGTTTGTGCTGCTGTTCAGGGTCTATTTTGTGTTGTAAAATAAATCAAAAATAACACAAAACGGTAAAGAAAATGGGCTGGTCGGTTCGGCTAAGGAGGGAGCAAGTGCTGAAAATTTTCAAGGTCATTCTTGGTGCCTAACACGATTCCGCCACACTGGAATCGTTTCCTACAGTATCCTGCACGTGTTTACGATCTGTTAAGTCCATGGTCGTGGTACACCACGGAAGCGAGTTCCGAGTGTTATTAAGAGATTGAAAATTTATATAAGTTGACTATATTATACCCCAGAGATTTGGCGTTCCTTTTTATATCCCTGGTATAATATGGCTAACCTCTAACGGAGGGATTGTACGTATGCAATGACCTCGACTTGTATAGTTCAACGGCTTTATCTGTGGTCGTCGTAATTTATGAGTAGGTGAATTATGGACACGAAATTGGATTCAATGACGGATAAACATGAACTTAGAGAATCTCACAATATGAAGTACACTTGTTGAGAACTTGGGCAAGGCATTATGAATAATACATATTATTCATAATATATGATTGAATTAAATGAGTTAATTCGAATCGTTTAACAGTTAAACGAAAATACATGCATAAGGGCATTTCGGTCATTTCCTAATTAATGTATATTTATATTTAATATATGATTTTATAAAATACACATTAATTAATTGTCAAATATGATATTTTGACATTTGTCATTAATATAAATAATAATACATATATTTAGATATTTTATTGATTAATTATTTAACTTATTTATTTGTTAAATAAATTAAGTAACTAAAATAAAATATCAATGTCATCATTTGCTAGGGAAATGATATGATGTAATAGGTTACACATGTAAAGTTTAATAAAGTAAAATGTTATCAAATTGAACTTTGTTTCTTTTAATTAAATTTGCAAGTCAAATTTGACAATTTTGGTCTTCAAATTTTTGGCCAAAACATCAAAGTATATAAAGATAAATTGTTTCATTTTACAAAAAAAAAAAAAAAAAAAAAAAAAAAAAAGAAAAGTTTAAGTGTTCAAAGACACAAAATAGAGAGTTTGAGAGAGAGAAAAAAGTGTTAAAGCACAATTACAAAGAAAAACATGAAAATAAGGTATTTCTTACTTTTTTTTTGTTAAAAATTGTTTCTATTTTTCTGTAGCTCAATATCTCTTGAATTTGTGTTGAGATGCTTGGATGCATGAAAAATGGAAATATGCATGTATAAAGTTAATAAAGAAGCTGAATAGACTTAATTTGTGTAAAGTAAGCTTATTTAGATTCTTTAATAACAAGTTGTCATTCTAGAGTGTTATGACCACTCTAATAATATCTAGAATTGTTCTTGAGTCATTCATTTGTAGTGGCTTTAATTGGTGTTGAGAATAACATGATTAAAGTTTTGAAAATTAGATTTAAGCATGAAAAATTGATTAAATGTATTGGATGTGTATTGGGCATTAGAATAATTTCCGGAAATTATTTCGGATGGAAAATACGCGAAAATAGTGAAAAACGGCTTTACTTGGTAACTTTTCAGCTAACCGGGTAACGACTGCCCAAACAATGATTTGCTCACTGTTTGGGCAGCTCATGAACTGCCCAAGTAATATTGGGGCTGACAGGGGCAGCCTCGTGTGGTCTCGGTTGGTCGGTTCGGTAAAAAAACGTGTTTTATGCTATTTTACATAAAAACGTTTTCGTAAACGTTTCGCGATGTTTTCTAAATTGTTTATGTCGTTATTTGATATCAAATAAAATGTTTAGATGAAATATGAATGAATTATTCATATGAGAAATTAAGTAATTTATTCGGTAAGTTTAAAAATTTTAAATTTACGATTTCGCCCGAACCACGCTTCCACCGCATATACGACCCCAACAAAATTTTATCAGAGCGAGTCTGATCCTACGTCCATTACATGTTTCATACTTGATATATGATATTTAATCCAATTTTATTATTTTCACATTTATGTGAAATTAATTTGATTAATTTCGGATTGTTTGACAATTTAGGAAAATCCCCGTTTAAATAAGGCATTATAGTAACTAGTATTATGAATACTTGTTTATTGGTATGTCTTATCAATACAGTTATAAATAAATTTTTGTAGCTATATTTGAGAACGTGCCAAAGCTGTGAGGATAGTTGATGGAAAATTATTTGTACCATATATATATATTTGATATAAGACAAATTCAAGTGAAAGTGGATTCCTGAACGTGTCAAAGCTGTCAAGATTACATCAGTAGCTTGAGTTTGTCATTGACAAATGTAGCCTTAATACAGCTCATGTGAACGTGACAAAACTGTCACAACGAGAAACGGTCAGGACCAAAATAAGGAATCACAGTGAGTGTGATTGACAAATGAGTTGTCTATCTGTGAATATACATAGGCGAGAACGTGCCAAAGCTGTGAGTCGAAATACATTCATGGGGTCCACTTCCCATTATGAAATTCGATTTAATTATTGAATTCTCATTTTTTCGTTGGGGATTATGGTATTACGTAAAGTAGTGGGGGACACTACTGAGTTAAAAATCCATAACTAAGACAGTGTGTAATATTATGAAAACTGTATGCTTTTGTTTTCCTTATTCTATCGTTTAGATAGAATTAAACTTTTAATCCATTGCATGCATATTTTATATATGTTTTCTGACTTCATTTATGGTTGTGAATTTCTAGAATATGTTCTAAATTAGAGTAGGCGATGATATAATTAGATTAATCTAAACCATCGGGAACTGTCATTCCGATTTTCTTGGAAAATCAAGATGGTTAGTGACTTAGTTGCTAAGTCACGATATATAATCTAAATAAATATATGTTTTATGATATAATTATATGGAGAGAATAGTTTCTTATGCAATAAGGATTGACGTGAATTGGTTCATGTCTCGAGATTCTTGATTGACATTAAGTAAACCTCAATAGGTATTTTTTTTAACTGACAATGACTTTTATTAGTTTTGGAGACCTTAGCTGGTCAAGTGTCTGATACAGTTTGTTAATCAATTATTTCCAATTGTTATAAATAGTTGAAGGCAAATTAGAAAGGTAAAGAAATGAGATTTGTATAGTTGTGTGTAGAGAATATCGATTCTCACAACACAACAACTATAGGTATTGGATACCCGATCTCCCGTCTAGTTATTTAAAATATTATTTAATGATTGTTTTAATATTTGATATCAGAACTTGTGACTATTGGATAATTACTTGTTCTTTATAAATAATTGTTACATATTTTAATACGACTAGTAGTGTCATTGACGTAGAGATAAACTTTAAGAAATATTTTCGGTAATTTAAATAATTTAGAACAGTGGTTTATGGAATTTTATCACATAAATATTAGATGTTTATCCTGTATAGTAAATGATGGTCTGATACGTGATTACACCACATATCTTTATCAATTTAATGAATATTGTATTCATGGATGTGATTAAATCCCATTTAACCAATGATTGTCATTGGACCACAAGATTTATTAAACTGATACATTAGATGTATCTAGTTTAATGAATCTTGAATTACTCTAGGTAGTTTTCTTTACTTCGTAACTTAGTCTATAAATTGTTGTGACTTAGTTACGTGTTTCTGATGAAACGCATATTGAATATTTTGACTGGTTCAAAGATGTTCGTTCTGAAGTTTTCAAAACTATATCCTAAAAATTCATCGATAGCCTTTGAATTGTTCAAAGATGTTTGATATGATTAAACAAATGAATTTGGGGGCAATTAGTTCTAATATTATTTAAACGAATATTATTCTTACTTAATATTATCCTTCTATGATTCCATCGTGATGGAATTGTACAGTGGGAGAAATCAAATCTTATATAATTTGATTCGAAATATATATTGAGTATTACCGAATTACTTTCGATACTCTTGGGGATATGCTTCAGTAACACTAATTCATATTTTCAATTTACGTTCCATTAGTTTCTACAGTTACGTACACGATATGTATAAGTAGAAAATTCGAATCTTGAAAAGTTTGAGATTTGAATCTTTCTTTTGTATAATGGTTATACAAATGAAAGAACTTGCACCTCGGAGGTACAACTAAAAGTTTGTCATTTATTCTATTTAATAGAATATTATATTATATTTGATAGAATATATTTTCTACCATCCCGAGTAATAAAATTGTTTTATTACTTGGTGTGTAACATCGGATGTTGACGATTGTAGAAATACTTGAATTATTGTAGTCAAATTTGAGAGTGATAAACTATAAATGGAACCACATAATTAATTAGATGAATAGACCCTTAAACATCTTCCATATAACTCTAATACGATGTCAGGGCCATTTGCGAAGTATTTGATACTTAATAGTTCTGTTGTTTTCTTTTTGAAGAAAATTATCCTGCAACTTATAGTGAGAGCGATATTTGATATCGATTATCAAAGTTAGCATTGAACCATAGATCTAAGATTTTTATTAGCTTACTATAATCAAGTTTTGAACTCGATTGAGCATTTGTTATGAATTGTTCATAAAATGTGTAAATGGTTTGCGCAGTAAAAGCGTGAGCTTAATAAAGGTTTGACCTTTATAGTATGACAGTGAGAAAGGTTATACTCAGCAATCTATTGTAAATTCTAAGGAAACTTGTCTCTAGTCGCATTAATTGAACAATTAAAGATCATTTCTAGATTTTTATTATGCTACAATATAAAATTGTTGATTATTATAAATTATAAATTGTACTAGCGCAGCGAGCTATCAAGTATGAGAAGTTTTCACTAAGCTAGCTAACGCTGCTATATATATGATATGCATAATTTTTATTTTTTGGTATTCTAATATTTTATTTTTTTTCTTTCAGAAGCGAATTTAATATAGATCATATCAGAAGCTAGTCATCCCATATGTAAGTAAATTGTTTCCCATTAGCAAGAGTATTTAGTGGTGTGTGAATTAGGTTCAAAATAAAATATTGTTATATTATTATAGTCCTTTGTGTGTATCAAATGAAAGACTTTGTCCCTTTTTATCATTTTCAAACAGTGAGTAGTGTAAGTTCATTTAAAATTAGAGTATCAAGATTAATAAAAATAGTCAATGCGGTGGTTTAAGGGTTCGTTTAACTTCCATTCAAAGAATAAGTGCTACAAGTAATGGAATAAGATTTTCTTAGGTTGGTTGAAAGGTTTTAGATGGCAAAATCTGAGATGTTGAGCCTCAAAATGCTACAATACCCAGTGCCTTCAATTCCAACATTGAAACCTCAGGTTTACAGCTTGAATAATACAAGCGTGGTTGTTGGAGAAGACCTCATCACTTAAGTGATCTAAATGTGCTTTTTTTTTTTGGAGATGTTTGAACTTTTGGACATAAACTTCTTATTTGCGTTGGTTGTGTAATGACAACATACATGCATTATACCGACAGTATCAAACTCTTATAGAGTACATTAATCTTGTTGTTTTAAAAATAATGCAATGGTCTGATTTTATATACACTGAATATTAACTAACTACCGTTATGTATGAATTATTGCCTTAATCACCGCACTACCAAAGCAACAATAACGACAATTAGAAGGATGTGGCATGATCTAAAAATTAAATTAAAAATAATCATAAATCAAATGTATGAAATCAAAATAAATCTGTGCATCGTGCAGGTTTCCAACTAGTGGTTATATAAAAGCTGAAAAATTTGCTGCTCTCTTATGCATCCTAAAAAAATATGAAGCTCTCCTTAATTTGAGGAAGAAAATCAATATTGCCACCAAATGGTCTTTAATGAATTATAACAATCTCAATTTTCAGCATATGAACATGTAAAATTGGTTGCTGTAATTTGAAGGAAAAATTTAAATATTGCAACAAAATGGTTTTTAATGAATCATAAACTATAAGAAATGGGATCTTTAACATCCAAAATTTTAACGTCGCCAGTAAATGTTTTATGTACATTTAGCGTCGACAAAATAAAGCAACTCTAAAAGTTCAATAATTAGCAAAATTCGACGTAAAAATTTAGTAATTTAGCTTCACTATAAATAGGTGATGCTAAAAAGATAGGCATTTCACGTCGCTAGATATACTCGACGCTAAATATGAAAAATGTCAATAATTAGCGTCGCGTTTGGTAGCCATGCTGAATGTTCATATTTTGAGCGTCGCTATTTCAAGCTAGCGAAACTATATGTGATTGGCATTTAGTGTCGCTACAAATACATGACGCTAAATATGAAGAATCGTCAATAATTAGCGTTGCTATTTATTTGATATGCATTTCACATCGCTACAGATACATGACACTAAATATGAAGAATTGTCAATAATTAGCGTCGCTATCAAAACTAGCGACGCTATATGTATGACATTTAGCATCGACATATTCTGCCGATGCTAAAAAGTCCAACCTAGCAGCGACCCATCTTTTTCTTCTTCTTCATTCTTCTTCCAATTCAATTCAAAAACTCACGTCCAAAAATACCAATTTTCACCATTTTCATCCCAATCCAACGCTAATCTAATTAAGGTATGTATTTTCTCTAATGTATCACTATTATTGTAGTAATATTTAAAGTTTATGAATTTAATTAATTTATCATTTTGTTTTATATTTTGTAGATGTTTTGTTGATATGGATAGAAATTGGATGAGTGTGCCCAATAGATTGAATATCGAATACCGTAAAGAGGTGTAAGAATTTATGGAAGCAACAAAACGAGTTGCTGATCCGGAAGCTTATGTACGTTGTCAATGTATTAACTGTTTGAATAGGATAAAGAAGCATTTGAGCGAAGTTATAGATCACTTATACATGCCGAGAATTTCAGCGACCTATCGAATGTGAGTTTACCATGGAGAAAAATACAACTC